>JASAMV010008659.1:0-112382 GCA_030248065.1 Rhynchonema sp. JSB1_4
GACGGCGTCACGTGATTTCGTGTCCGACCCGTGTTCGAGCGTGCGTCGGTCGAACATGGTCAAAGCGGCACGCACTTTGTCAGCAGCCGTCACGCGACTGTTGTGTTTGTGTGACATGCTGGACGTGCAGGTCATACTGCGCGCACTGCAAAGGGTGGGTTTGTTTGATGTTTGATGACCATAGTTGAAGCCTGAAGGTGCGAGCGGCACCAAAAATTTTGAATGTGCTCCTGAAAATCGGTAGATTGAGCGCAAATTGCAAATTACGAAGAATGTTCACATTCTGCACCGAAAATACCCATCAGCACTGCCTGAAAGTCGTCAGCTTCCACATGAAATTCTTATATCTGGGTGCGACTTGCACCCGGGAATTTTTAAAAAAAAATCCTGGTTATGGTGTTAGTATGTATGTGTCTCGTTTTGATTGTTGTGTTTGCAGTGCTTGTGCCTGTGCGTGTTGTTGTGTTTATCAAGATTCATATTTGGTGTTTAGGTTACCTGGTTGCCCGTTCAAATGTGGAAATCTGTCACGCTCAGCCTCAAGTGAACATAAACCAGCAGAATCCAAGAACTAGGTTTTGTTGAAAAATTTTGCTAATTTCAGGCGTTTGTTGATCTCGAGAACATGAAAGCCGTGACTGACCAACAACAGCTCGACAAACAATACGGCGAACTGCAGCAAACACTAGATGATGTGAACAGGTTGGTGTTGTGGTGCAGTGCAGTGGCTGGGGGTAGGATGGGGGGATTCCCCCTAAGGGGTAGGTACCTTGCGTGCACTAACATCACACGACCCGCCAAACGCGTTGAAGACCACATAAAAAGTAACGCACAAGATTGCGTTGCAAATATGTTAAAGCTTGCTGCCGGGTCGTTGCCAGAATTGTGTGCTTTCATTCTTGTGTCTCCTGATGTTTTGCGCGTGATAGATAGGCATTCGTGGGCTCGGCTCGGAACTCGGTTTTGACTTGTCCCGTCGACAAAAAAAAACATTAAGAAACATAAAAAATTATTTACAATTTAAACGAGCAGCACTGCGCACCATCGTTTTCATCATGTTCCTGGAGAACCAGACAGACAGCGGATTGTTGATTTTACTGTTTTTCTCAGAGCCAACCAAGAAGAACAGTTGTGTTTTTCAGACTGGCCGCGCGTCGAGCGGCGGACTTGCGCGATCCGAATGAATGCGACGATTTGTTAGCTGCCAGAGCGATGTTGAAGACACACAGTCCCATTTTGTACTCGGCCACAAAGGTGAGCGACCTGCTTGTCTTTTTCAGTATCTACTGTTCGTGTATCACTATTTGTCAGTTTTCTACCTCGTAACAGCGCCAACTTCGTGGTTTGTATAAAAATAGTCAAATTCAACAAGGCTGTTCGCCCCCACGTGGCTAGTTTCCCCTGATAATGTGTGCTTTCATCGCTTTTCGGCCAGCTGTCAGTCATTCCTCCTGCGTGACTAAGCTGTGAATAACCGACTCCGACTGTCTTTTTGTATGTCCTAAAATCGCATGCTGGCTACCTGCTTTGTAGGTATTCAATAACTATGCCAGTGAATTTGCGCTTTTTGTTCATTCTGAATGAACTCATAGGCGCACGCGCCTTTCTTCAGAATGACTGAGAAAATTGAAGAATGAGTTATTATGCTCCAGTTCTGCCCAACTTCGTTTTCGTAGTGCACGCAAGCCAGGCAACTTGGCATTTCATTCTACTAACGTACGCAGCCGACAAAATGAATTTTTCTTCTGAGCGTACCTGTGAGATACAGATCTCGCGAAATAAATCTGACTGTTTCGACTTTCCTAGTGAAACGAAAGCGTTTGCCAATGAGTCCGCTGAAATCCAGAGGGCGAATCTAGAGTCCAGAAACCCAATCGTAGTGGCTTTCGACCACGATAACACTGTACCTCCGAACACTAATCTCGCGTCCACCAGAAGGTGCTGCCATTGCAAACCGCACATTGAATATGATCCAACGGATAAATTCTATCGAGTTATTCTTGGTCCTGATGAATCACTGAATGTCCATCAGCGGGGGACCAAAAGTTCGGCGAATAAAAAGGACAGAAACATTGAGAAAGAAAATTGTGGTGACCAAAATAGAATTGACGAGCCTCCGGTGAATTATGATCCCGTCGCGAAGTTGTATCGACTTAGACTCGGTCCAAACGAGTCACTAAAAGTCATCCAGCGAGCGACTGAAAATGTGTGCCCCTGCAGACATGGGGAGATCTCTCAGATGTGGATCCCATCTAGAACAGTGGGTTTCACAGAAACCAAAGGCGATCGTTACGATGGCCAAGAGCAAGAAATGGTTTGTTCTGCAGAATCATTCATAAACCACGTCTCCAAAGTTGATGTTGCCGCATATTTTTATGTCGATAGCACACCACTTCGTCATTAAATGGACCATATTATTATTGATTCCCGTCACTGTTTCAGTCCTATCTGCGACATCCTGCACGAGATGATGCCAGGAAGACGAGGGACTATGCAATGGACGAGATTCAAAGGGGACTCGCTGCCATGCAGGATATTATGGAGGGTCTGTTGTTTGCACCACTGAATTTATATTTTTTTAGTTTTTTTCTCTGCAAATAACATTTTTTTAAATAAATTTAGGCCGAGCGCCACGAGTCGGCGATCTGGCGGCAGCGCACGGACACGTCGGCATGCTGATGGCCGAGTTGGATAAATTTGCGGTTGGCTTATTTTTTAATTTTTTTTGGAATGTAGTTTCTTTTTTTAAAAAATAAACAATCTTTTCTTCAGAACCAAGTTTATCTCGATCCACAGTCATACAAAGATGAGCGGCACCGTCCCGAGCTCGAATCTCAGCTGGAGCACATTGTCAGCGGTGCTGCGATCATTGCAGATTCAGGTAATTTTCTCTTTCGTTGAATTTAATTTTACTTTAATGTTGCACTTTTCTCTCCAGGTCACACCAGAGACGACCGTCGTCAACGTATTGTGCAGGAGTGCAACAATCTCAGACAAGCACTGCAGGATCTATTGTCGGAATATGAGCGAAATGTGCGCTAAAGTCGCTTGATTTTCTCTTAATTTGTTTTTATACGTCAGCTTCTTGTCTCAGGCCGGTCGGAAAGAGCCCAGTGAAGATCTGGACTTGGCACTGGTGCATCTCGGCCACAAGTCACGTGACCTGAAACGGCACTTGCGTCGTGCTGTGGTCGACCATGTGTCGGACGCTTTTCTGGATACAAGGTAAATATGGCTGTTTCAGGGTATGTCTGCCGTGCGTATTAGCATAGGGTGCATTTTCATACACTCGTATATACTTGGGCGCGTTGCGTCTTCACTCTGATGCGCTTCTGCTGACAACAGATTTCGCACTGAAGCAACCTCCACTGAAACAACCCTCAACCTAATTCAGTCACGCGTGACACTTACATAAGTTGCATTATTTTAATCCTCTTGTATCTCTGTTGAACGTGACTACGTGACTATACTTTGTGCAGAGTGCCTTTGCTGCTGTTGATCGAAGCAGCCCGACGTGGCGACCAAGACGGTGTCGAGCAGGCCGGACATATATTCGAGGAACACGCCAGGAAATTAGTGGAGGTTCGTCAAGAATAGTCCTTGAGTTGCGACGCGACTTGTTTATCGAATTTCCACTTGCGATTACAGTCGACAGTTCAGTTATGTTTCACAAAAACATAACGTTGTTGTGTTTAAGATTGGCGGGTGATCGTATATGTTCTGATCCGCTTTGCCCAAAACAATGCAAAACGCGTGCTAAAATTGCTGAAAACCAGTGCAGACATTTGACAGTGGTAACCGGCTGTTTTCACAAGCACCACACACTAATTTACCATCCTCGTTCTCAATAACGTTTTGTGACGGGTCTCACAAAGCGCCATACGTCACGAACCTTGTGTTTGAATGTGAGACGAGATGAAGAAACAATATCGATGAAAACGACGTCTTCTTATGGTCAGGTATCGCAACTGGTGTGCTCCATGTCATCCAACGAAGAGGGCGTGAAAATGGTCCAGTACGTGGCCGCACAGATCGATCGACTCTATCCGCAGGTCGGTGGTACCCACAAAATCTACTACACGTCCTGGTCTGAGCCGGTAATAAATATCATCCCTGATTTTTCAAGGTGATCAATGCTGCCCGTTTATTGGCGGCCGAACCGAACAGCAAACCGGCGCAAGCGAACATGGACGCTTTCAAGGATGCCTGGGAAGAAAAGGTATGATTTTTATGGTGTTTAGTTCATTTCAAATTTTTCAGATATTGCCGCGCATCGCGCAATGCGGATTGTTTGTGCGTTGCGCAGAACATTTTTGAGTTCAATCGAGATCGAAGATTATAAAAACGCACAATGTTCCGCAGGTGCGACTTCTAACACTGGCAGTCGACTCCGTGATTACGGTCGACGACTTCCTGGCCGTATCGGAGGCGCATGTGCTTGAGGATGTCAAGGCTTGCATTCAAGTGAGTTTTTCGTGTTGTTTTTTTGCTGGTTATTTCAAGATCTCCGAATATGACAACAACTCCAGTGAAACGCATTGTTTCCATGCGTCTAGTCATCCGTGCATGAAAGATAAGGTTTACAATTCACACCCACACAGACACTTGTGTAAAATGTGCTCGGTACACTGTTGATTGTGACGTGTGATCTTGGTCACCGACGTGTATGCGCCCATCACAACCCCCCCCCAATTGCAGGCGGTGGTGCAACGCGACGGCGACACTCTAGATCGTACAGCGGGCGCTATTAGGGGTCGATCCCTGCGCGTGTGTGAGGTGGTGGATGGGGACATGCAGCTGCGACCAACTGACGCATACACGGACAGGGTGAAACAAGCTGTCAGGGTACTCAGGGATGACGGTGGGTTAATTTAGGGTGTATCTGGGGTTTATTTGATCGCATAATGCGAATGTGCGATGTTTGGGCCAGATCGGTCGTGAAATTTTCGGTTTGTCCAATGCGATTGCCATCTCATTTCGGTGATAGTCTGTATATTGTTACATCGAAACGTTTTTCGAGCGGTCCGAACCTGTGTTGATACGGTATTGATTACGCTTCCAGAGGTTTTTCGGTTTGTTATAATTTTAGTTACCGGGCGATTTCAAGTCCGACGTATGCTCGATCGAGGAAACTGTTCTTTCACATGTACCAGTCAAAACATTTTATCTTCTCTGAAACATTCCAGCCAGACGTTCACATCTGAACCGTTTCTCAGAACGCTTTCCTGTAAAATCTGTTCTACGCGTTAAAATCCTTGTGTAAAAGGCGCACCAGCGCACTTACAAGATAAACAATGCACCTGACATTTTATTTTCTCAGCGGCACGCATACATAAAGTTCTCAAGTTTGTTGTGCTTAATGTTTACATTTTTTATTTGTTTTGTCGCTCGCTGCGTCAGTCAGTGACACAAAATGCGCTGTTATGCAGTGGAATGACTAAGCAGCAGCTCTATGATGGCGTATGTGTGTAAAATACATTTGGTTTATCGGAAGGAAGGGGTTTGTGTTTTGATAAAAGTCAAAAAATAAATTATGTGTTTTTCAAATATTTCTTGCAGTTCTACGCGAGTTCGCGGCCAAGGCCGAGAATGCCGTCCACAATCTATCGCCCGATGTCAACCAGGACGTGGATATCGATGAGTTCATTGACGCCTCCGGTCTCGTACACGAAGCCATCAGGGACATTCGACATGCCCTGTTGATGAATAGAGATGCCGGGGATATTGACTCGGACGAAGAATACGTGACTGAGGGTGCGTGTTGTTGGAATGTGTTTTTGGGATCGTGTGACCATCTGGCGCATCCGCGCTGACGCTGACCTGGTGCACCGGCGTCTGTGAGGCCTAGTTTGAAACAGGAAATAAACTAAAAAACAGCATTCTCGTTATGACCTGCCGATACAACCTGGCCGTGTTTTATTCGACGGTCTCTTGGGGTTCGAAATTATTCGTGGCTGCCTAATTGAAGTTGCAGTTCTCTGCGGCGTATTGGGGCTGTAAGCTGGTTACCGCACCGTAATTAACAGCGCACAGGTCCGGTTCGCTTCGCACAAAAATCTCATCTCGTAATAAATGCAAAGAATGTGAGGTTCTGTTCTTCCAAACAATTGTACCATTACCATTTTGCTATTTTGCTGCGCTGTAGACGACGGCAGCCAAGTGGCGTCGCGCGTAACGCAGGACACGAGCAGCCAAGCGAACGAAAACCAACAGAAAGTCATGCGGTCACTGCCGGAAGAGTCGAAGAAGAAAATCCAGGAACAAATCGATGTGTTCAAGGTGCGTACTGGCACTTTTTTGTTTGTTTGTGTTTGCTTTGTTTTATTCATTCTTTCCATTTTTTTGTGAACTTTGACGTTTCGAGCCTGAATTTTTTCCAATCTCACATCATGAAGCGTAAGAGAACTGGCCGGTAAGCACTTGCATAGTTTTATTTAATAGGCCCAGGCCCATATGAAACATCAGCCAACGAGCTGTGTTGATTTGGCTGCGCAATGCCGACTGCATGCTTGTGTTCTGTGTGCAGCCAGTGCACAACTCTTTGGCAGTTGTTTCACCCACTTCACGTTCGTCTTGTGAATCCGCGGGGACCAAAGGGCATACATCTTATATATCCAGCTTTTGAACTCTATTTTTCTTCCGATAGTTTTGACATCGAATTGGCGAAATTGAATCAAGCAAGTCTGGCATGAAACGTCGCCTAATTTGACGTGCAGGTTGTGCAAAACAAATTCGAACGTGAAGTTGCCAAATGGGACGACGCCGGCAACGACATTATTGTGCTCGCCAAGTATATGTGCATGATCATGATGGAAATGACCGATTTCACCAGGTTTTTTTCTCAATTTCTAGCTTATTTTCTGTTTTTAGGTCTTGCACTTTTCGCCATTTTCTCTCTAACCCTATTCCCTAATCCCAGAGGTCGCGGCCCCCTCAAGACCACAATGGACGTGATCGGTGCGGCCAGAAAGATCTCGGAAGCCGGCTCCAAGCTAAACGCACTCGCACAACAAATAGCCGACGAATGTGTGGAGTCCGAGACGAAGAAAGACTTGTTGGCGTACATGCAACGTATTGTGCTGCATTGTCATCAGTTGAACATCACGTCTAAGGTTGTTTTGTTTTGCATTGGCGCACGAGAAATCGTCAGCAGCAAACTCACAAAACTGATCCGTAAATCCGTACCATGAAACATTTTCTCGTGCAACCTAATGGTCTTTATACAACAAGCCGCATGTGTGTGTGTGAGAGAGAGAGAGTGGCTCATGCAAATGCTGCAACAGATCATCGTGAGTGCTCATTCACTTCTAAAAAACATAAAAGAATGCCATCATCAAAACAAAATAACAAGTTTAAAATGAATCAGCCATTGTCCTTGATAATTCAGGTGAAAGCCGACGTGCAACAAGTGGGTGACGAGCTGATTGTCAGCGGCCTGGAGTCGGCCATGTCGCTGATTCAAACGGCCAGAAATTTACTAAACGCCGTTGTGCTGACTGTCAAATCGGCGTACATCGCGTCGACCATGGTTAGTTCGGGCGGGTGTTGAACTGCTCCTTGACATAAACATGTATATTTGACTTGAAACAAGCAACAACTTTCATCAGTTCTCCGTCAAAAGCGGCTGTTTGTTCATAGTAAGCTGGTGATGATTGATTGAACGTATCTACATATTTGGACTGTTTTTAGCTTGTTTTTTTGCCACGTTTTTGCTCCAGGGAATGTTTTTTGTTCTCACTGCTCCTCTTCAACCGAGATTTTTGTGTCCCAATTCTTTTCACTTCATTGTTACTCCAGGTCCAGATTCGTTTCTATGTTTTCTCATTGTTGTCCCCATTAGGTGCAGGCCATTTTATATCGTTTCACTTATTGATTGCTGGAACGGTGTTGTGTGTCAACCCCATAGTAATGAAGGCAATCTCCAGAGTAAAAAAACCGTAAAAACCTAGCTACAAGGGAGGGGCTCAATTTTTTTCACTAGCGAGCTCCATTTAGGTTTTTACGGTAACTGCCAGATATTTATTATTGCATTTGTAAAAATGGAAAATATCTCTGCATTCCTTTCAGTACAAAGCCAAGGGTGGTCAGGCCGGTCAGCTGGTTGTGTGGAAGATGCGCGCGCCCGAGAAGAAACCCCTGATGCAGTCGGGGCCACCGCCCCAGACCCCTGCCGCTGGGGGCGGGAAGGCGCACGGCATCATCAGACGGGCGTCGAATAGAAGAGAAATGCCTCCGATCAAGGCTCTGGCTGAGTTTAATGCTGCTTGAATGTCACGGTTTGAAATAAATAGTTTCGACACCCCTATGTACAAGCACTGTATTCTTATCCCACAGCCACAACCCAATCACTGGTGTGATTCAAATGTGCACCTTTATGATTTACAGCACTATGCCACAATTTTAATTTTTGTCTCAAATTGCGTGTTCTTTCTCGTTGTTTAACCTACAGGTATACCCGAATGTTACACGTCGTGTGTTTTGTTGCCCTTTACGATGAGTTGTGCAATCCTCTTGTGCTGTGTCCCATCCCAATTCTGTCACGTTTTATGTCTGTGTGTGGGACCACGTGTTTCTTTATTTATCAATATTTATCGTTTTGTGTTTTTTAGCCGCAATTCTGTCGATTTGTGAAAATGTATGCCACAATTTAACTGTCGCTGATTATATCTCAGCGTATGTTTGTGCGTGTTTTTCTCTGAATTTATACATTATTCGGGTGCTGTGCTATACAATGAACTTGTAATTCGGTGTAGGGAAACGGATTCCTCTAAATTCTTATCATTCCTACATTTTATATTTTAATGCGTGGTTTTATTACTTTTTGCGGTTTGTTCTTGCATCTGGTATCTTCCTGTGCACTTTTATGAACACTGCTATTTCATTGTGCGTGTATGATTCAGGCTACTCTATCCAAGTTTATCGATTTTAAAGCGTCTGTCTATTTTAAATTTGGACTTTATCAGCAATCACTTATGATTTCCTGGCGTACAAAATCAAAGCGAACAGATCTAGGTGTCGAACGAAATGGCTTATTGAGCAGTTTATGCTTCCAGTTACAACTTACTGTGACTTCCAGTTATTTAACTTCTAAAATGTACTAAAATACATATACATATCCGCAAATATCAGCCAGCAGTATCTCATTTACTTTTATTCAGTTTTGAAATTGTCAGACTTTAGCATTTTTACATGATGCTGTTTACATGTTTTCACTATTTATTGTAATGATTTCTCGCAGTGATAAATTGTATGAAGCACTACGTTACGGTAAATCGAACAAGATTTGCGATGAAGACCTGTTTATTCAAAATGTGCAACAGGCAAAGACAAAAAGAGAACACAACAACAAGCTCATTGTATAGTCCGTCCACCAGCTCATGGCACTTTGTGTTGCTGCTGGCTGGTTTGTTCCCTTCCTCCACGTTCTAATGAAAGAGAAATTGCGTGTGACCGATTTTGCAAAAAAACTGAAAAAATAATAATACGTGTCGAAAACGATTGAATTCGATCAAATTTAAAATTAAATTAAATTAAAATCTATAAAACACGTCGATTTCATAAAAACAGCAATTTAGGAGCAAAAATAATTTTTTTCGGAAACTCAATTTCTCTTTCATTAGAATGTGGAGGAAGAGAACAAACCAGCCAGCAACAACACAAAGTGCCATGAGCTGGTGGACGGACTATACTTTATGCTTGTGAACATGAAAAATTCACTGCTCTTAACAGAAGTAAGTTGCGTTGTGAGAATGTGATCCTAAGAAATAAAATTACGTGAAGAAAAATGGCGAAAAGAACGCTTTTGATCACAAAAATGAATGGGGTCGTAATTTTAGCTGCTCATTAGAACGCGCACAAGTAGCAGGATCGGGCGCAGTAACCCGTCATAAAACGGGGGTTCCTGCTGCATTCACCCTCCCAAGCCCATTTGCCACAATGGACATTGAAATCTTGACACCGGCCTGGTGCGGCGGTCAACGAATGCGGAGGAAGACCGTTCAGAAACGGACTACACTGTCCACAACTGTACCGACACGACCGCAGCATGTACGCGGCATTGGCATTGCATTCCCCGCTCGCGGCCCACTGCGAACACGTTTCGTGGTGATCTTGGCAATAAGGTATCATTGCTGGTGGTCGGGGGAGGAGTCTGAAATTATCAAATAATGAATTATGTGGACATTGAGAATTCAGTGTTTGGTCTACATGGAGCGGGTGGTCCCAGGCAGGGTTGGGCAAAAAAAAACGACGGCGTTTTTTCTTAAAAAAAAACGACGTTTTTTTTTAAAAAAACGCCTGGGTCGTTTTTCGTTTTTTTTAAATCCTGAATTTCCTTGATTTTCCCTGATTTTTCAGGGAAAGTACCCTGATTACCAAGGAAAATCAATTTTTTGTCCCATTTTTTTCAAAAAATTTTCGACCAATTTTTACTTTGTCGAGATACGTCGATATACGGAGTTTGACTTTCAGTGATGACCCCGGCCAAAGTTGGTCCCATGATGCGGGTCTGATATGGGATCTTAACAACTCGCTAGAAAAGGGTTGAAACCCGTTTATTTTGCCTCAGAACACATAGAATTACTTCATTTAACCACGTTTTCTTCCCAACATGAACGTTTTCCAATTTTTTGGGGGGCATATTTTGGTCATCTGGGCGTTTTAAAAAAAACGTTTTTTAAAAAAAAAACGTTTTTTAAAAAAAAACGATTTTTTAAAAAAAAACGTTTTTTGCCCAACCCTGGTCCCAGGTCGTACAATCGCTTTTTGCCATGCCCCAATCAACCCCAGAATGGGGCCATCAAAGTTGATACCGCTTTAACCACTATCCGCGAGTTGACCAAGTGGTCTATCACCGCAGCCTGATGTTTCATCACGTTATCAGCGTGTTACAAAAATGCAAATCAATGCAATGCACTGAAACATCACCTGGCAGTGACCGGTGCATCAGGCAGACGTTGAGCCACGGGATTCGTCTGAATAGAGGCCAAACAACATACCAAAATGCCGATAGTCAATTCAAACGGGCGCAAAGAATCCGAAATCCCGGACCCCAACAAGCGCGAGGGAAGGCAAACCAACAAGCCGGGCAACACAGGGATTCCGTACACATTTGAAGTTTGAGTGCATACAAATGTACTCAAACGTACTCAAACTTGTTCTTATAACATTTGAGTATGACTCAAACTTGTTCCTTGCGCACTCAAATGTGTTCAAACTTATTAGATATATGACCACCGTGATCATCGGTCACGACGCCATCGGGGACATCGAGGTCCCTATACTGGCGATTTTATTCGAAATGGTCAAAATGTTGGCCGATTCACGCCGATATTGATGTTTTCGACCACGGGGACGCCGAATATGGACTCGGTTAAGTGATCGGGACGACGGTCACGACGCCGTCGGGGTCATCGAGGTCCCGATACTGGCGATTTTATTCGAAATGGTCAAAATGTTGGCCGATTCACGCCGATATTGATGTTTTCGACCACGAGGATGCCGAATTTGAGCTCAGTTAAGTGATCGGGACGACGGTCACGACGCCGTCGGGGTCATCGAGGTCCCGATACTGGCGATTTTATTCGAAATGGTCAAACTGTTGGCCGATTCACGCCGATATTGATGTTTTCGACCACGAGGATGCCGAATTTGAACTCAGTTAAGTCATCCGGTCAACGGTCACGACGCCGTCGGGGTTATCGAGGTCCCGATACTGGCGATTTTATTCGAAATGGTCAAAATGTTGGCCGATTCACGCCGATATTGATGTTTTCGACCACGAGGATGCCGAATTTGAGCTCAGTTAAGTGATCGGGACGACGGTCACGACGCCGTCGGGGTCATCGAGGTCCCGATACTGGCGATTTTATTCGAAATGGTCAAAATGTTGGCCGATTCACGCCGATATTGATGTTTTCGACCACGAGGATGCCGAATTTGAGCTCAGTTAAGTGATCGGGACGACGGTCACGACGCCGTCGGGGTCATCGAGGTCCCGATACTGGCGATTTTATTCGAAATGGTCAAAATGTTGGCCGATTCACGCCGATATTGATGTTCTCGACCACGAGGATGCCGAATTTGAACTCAGTTAAGTCATCCGGTCAACGGTCACGACGCCGTCGGGGTTATCGAGGTCCCGATACTGGCGATTTTGTTCGAAATGGTCAAAATGTTGGCCGATTCACGCCGATATTGATGTTTTCGACCACGAGGATGCCGAATTTGAGCTCAGTTAAGTGATCGGGACGACGGTCACGACGCCGTCGGGGTCATCGAGGTCCCGATACTGGCGATTTTATTCGAAATGGTCAAAATGTTGGCCGATTCACGCCGATATTGATGTTTTCGACCACGAGGATGCCGAATTTGAACTCAGTTAAGTCATCCGGTCGACGGTCACGACGCCGTCGGGGTTATCGAGGTCCCGATACTGGCGATTTTATTCGAAATGGTCAAAATATTGGCCGATTCACGCCGATATTGATGTTTTCGACCACGAGGATGCCGAATTTGAGCTCAGTTAAGTGATCGGGACGACGGTCATGACGCCGTCGGGGTCATCGAGGTCCCGATACTGGCGATTTTATTCGAAATGGTCAAAATGTTGGCCGATTCACGCCGATATTGATGTTTTCAACCACGAGGATGCCGAATTTGAGCTCAGTTAAGTGATCGGGTCGACGGTCACGACGCCATCGGGGTCATCGAGGTCCCGATACTGGCGATTTTATTCCAAATGGTCAAAATGTTGGCCGATTCACGCCGATATTGATGTTTTCGACCACGGGGATGCGAAATTTGGACTCAGTTAAGTGATCGGGTCGACGGTCACGACGCCATCGGGGTCATCGAAGTCCCGATACTGGCGATTTTATTCGAAATGGTCAAAATGTTGGCCGATTCACGCCAATATTGATGTTTTCGACCACGAGGATGCCGAATTTTAACTCAGTTAAGTGATCGGGTCGACGGTCACGACGCCATCGGGGTCATCGAGGTCCCGATACTGGCGATTTTATTCGAAATGGTCAAAATGTTGGCCGATTCACGCCGATATTCATGTTTTCGACCACGGGGATGCCGAATTTGGATTCGGTTAAGTGATATATTGCCATATGTACTCGCACATTCCCAGCACGACAAGCCGAGATAGGCGAAATATAACTATTCAGAACTATTTGGCTCTCATGCTCAGCTTTACTTTGAAAAATAACTGTGGAAGCTGCGGTAGTTTCAGTTCACTCTGTCGTCAAATGTACTCGCACATCCCCAGGATGACAGTCCGAGGAAAGTGAAATAAAATTATTCTGAACTCATTGGTTCTCACGTTAAAGTTCACTTTGAAAGGTAATTGTGGATGTCGCGTAGCTTCAGTTCACAATGCTGCGGTTGTTTTAGTTAAATCTGTTGCCATATTTACTCACACATTCCCAGCATGACAAGCCGAGATAGGCGAAAAAAAATTATTCAGAACTATTTGGTTCTCATGCTCAGATTCACTTTGACAAATAACTGCGGAAGCTGCGGTACCTTCAGTTTAATCTGTCGTCATATGTACTCGCACATCCCCAAGATGACAGGCCGAGGAAAGTGAAATAATATTTTTCAGAACTATTTGGCTCTCAGCTTCACTTTGAAAAACAACTGCGGATGCTGAGGTAGTTTCATTTCAATCTGTCGTCATATGTACTCGCACATCCCCAGGTTGCCAGCCCGAGGAAAGTGAAATAAAATTATTCTGAACTCATTGGTTCTCACGTTAAAGTTCACTTTGAAAGGTAATTGTGGATGTTGCGTAGCTTCAGTTCACAATGCTGCGGTTGTTTTAGTTAAATCTGTTGCCATATTTACTCACACATTCCCAGCATGACAAGCCGAGATAGGCGAAAAAAAATTATTCAGAACTATTTGGTTCTCATGCTCAGATTCACTTTGACAAATAACTGCGGAAGCTGCGGTACCTTCAGTTTAATCTGTCGTCATATGTACTCGCACATCCCCAAGATGACAGGCCGAGGAAAGTGAAATAATATTTTTCAGAACTATTTGGCTCTCAGCTTCACTTTGAAAAACAACTGCGGATGCTGAGGTAGTTTCATTTCAATCTGTCGTCATATGTACTCGCACATCCCCAGGTTGCCAGCCCGAGGAAAGTGAAATAAAATTATTCTGAACTCATTGGTTCTCACGTTAAAGTTCACTTTGAAAGGTAATTGTGGATGTTGCGTAGCTTCAGTTCACAATGCTGCGGTTGTTTTAGTTAAATCTGTTGCCATATTTACTCACACATTCCCAGCATGACAAGCCGAGATAGGCGAAAAAAAATTATTCAGAACTATTTGGTTCTCATGCTCAGATTCACTTTGAAAAATAACTGCGGAAGCTGCGGTACCTTCAGTTTAATCTGTCGTCATATGTACTCGCACATCCCCAAGATGACAGGCCGAGGAAAGTGAAATAAAATTATTCAGAAGTATTTGGCTCTCACGCTTAGCTTCACTTTGAACAATAACTGCGGATGCTGAGGTAGTTTCAGTTCAATCTGTCGTCATATGTACTCGCACATCCCCAGGTTGCCAGCCCGAGGAAAGTGAAATAAAATTATTCAGAACTCTTTGGTTCTCACGTTAAGGTTCAATTTGAAAGGTAATTGTGGATGTTGCCGTAGTTTCAGTTCACAATGCTGCGGTTGTTTTAGTTAAATCTGATGCCATATGTACTCACGCATTCCCAGCATGACAAGCCGAGATTGGCGAAATAAAATTATTCAGAACTATTTGGCTCTCACGCTTAGCTTCACTTTGAACAATAACTGCGGATGCTGAGGTAGTTTCAGTTCAATCTGTCGTCATATGTACTCGCACATCCCCAGGTTGCCAGCCCGAGGAAAGTGAAATAAAATTATTCAGAACTCTTTGGTTCTCACGTTAAGGTTCAATTTGAAAGGTAATTGTGGATGTTGCCGTAGTTTCAGTTCACAATGCTGCGGTTGTTTTAGTTAAATCTGATGCCATATGTACTCACGCATTCCCAGCATGACAAGCCGAGATTGGCGAAATAAAATTATTCAGAACTATTTGGCTCTCACGCTTAGCTTCACTTTGAACAATAACTGCGGATGCTGAGGTAGTTTCAGTTCAATCTGTCGTCATATGTACTCGCACATCCCCAGGTTGCCAGCCCGAGGAAAGTGAAATAAAATTATTCAGAACTCTTTGGTTCTCACGTTAAGGTTCAATTTGAAAGGTAATTGTGGATGTTGCCGTAGTTTCAGTTCACAATGCTGCGGTTGTTTTAGTTAAATCTGATGCCATATGTACTCACGCATTCCCAGCATGACAAGCCGAGATTGGCGAAATAAAATTATTCAGAACTATTTGGCTCTCACGCTTAGCTTCACTTTGAACAATAACTGCGGATGCTGAGGTAGTTTCAGTTCAAACTGTCGTCATATGTACTCGCACATCCTCAGGTTGCCAGCCCGAGGAAAGTGAAATGAAATTATTCAGAACTCTTTGGTTCTCACGTTAAGGTTCAATTTGAAAGGTAATTGTGGATGTTGCCGCAGTTTCAGTTCACAATGCTGCGGTTGTTTTAGTTAAATCTGTTGCCATATGTACTCACGCATTCCCAGCATGACAAGCCGAGATTGGCGAAATAAAATTATTCAGAACTATTTGGCTCTCACGCTTAGCTTCACTTTGAACAATAACTGCGGATGCTGAGGTAGTTTCAGTTCAATCTGTCGTCATATGTACTCGCACATCCCCAGGTTGCCAGCCCGAGGAAAGTGAAATAAAATTATTCAGAACTCTTTGGTTCTCACGTTAAGGTTCAATTTGAAAGGTAATTGTGGATGTTGCCGTAGTTTCAGTTCACAATGCTGCGGTTGTTTTAGTTAAATCTGATGCCATATGTACTCACGCATTCCCAGCATGACAAGCCGAGATTGGCGAAATAAAATTATTCAGAACTATTTGGCTCTCACGCTTAGCTTCACTTTGAACAATAACTGCGGATGCTGAGGTAGTTTCAGTTCAATCTGTCGTCATATGTACTCGCACATCCCCAGGTTGCCAGCCCGAGGAAAGTGAAATAAAATTATTCAGAACTCTTTGGTTCTCACGTTAAGGTTCAATTTGAAAGGTAATTGTGGATGTTGCCGTAGTTTCAGTTCACAATGCTGCGGTTGTTTTAGTTAAATCTGATGCCATATGTACTCACGCATTCCCAGCATGACAAGCCGAGATTGGCGAAATAAAATTATTCAGAACTATTTGGCTCTCACGCTTAGCTTCACTTTGAACAATAACTGCGGATGCTGAGGTAGTTTCAGTTCAATCTGTCGTCATATGTACTCGCACATCCCCAGGTTGCCAGCCCGAGGAAAGTGAAATAAAATTATTCAGAACTCTTTGGTTCTCACGTTAAGGTTCAATTTGAAAGGTAATTGTGGATGTTGCCGTAGTTTCAGTTCACAATGCTGCGGTTGTTTTAGTTAAATCTGATGCCATATGTACTCACGCATTCCCAGCATGACAAGCCGAGATTGGCGAAATAAAATTATTCAGAACTATTTGGCTCTCACGCTTAGCTTCACTTTGAACAATAACTGCGGATGCTGAGGTAGTTTCAGTTCAATCTGTCGTCATATGTACTCGCACATCCCCAGGTTGCCAGCCCGAGGAAAGTGAAATGAAATTATTCAGAACTCTTTGGTTCTCACGTTAAGGTTCAATTTGAAAGGTAATTGTGGATGTTGCCGCAGTTTCAGTTCACAATGCTGCGGTTGTTTTAGTTAAATCTGTTGCCATATGTACTCACGCATTCCCAGCATGACAAGCCGAGATTGGCGAAATAAAATTATTCAGAACTATTTGGCTCTCACGCTTAGCTTCACTTTGAACAATAACTGCGGATGCTGAGGTAGTTTCAGTTCAATCTGTCGTCATATGTACTCGCACATCCCCAGGTTGCCAGCCCGAGGAAAGTGAAATAAAATTATTCAGAACTCTTTGGTTCTCACGTTAAAGTTCAATTTGAAAGGTAATTGTGGATGTTGCCGTAGTTTCAGTACACAATGCTGCGGTTGTTTTAGTTAAATCTGATGCCATATGTACTCACGCATTCCCAGCATGACAAGCCGAGATTGGCGAATAAAAATTATTCAGAACTATTTGGCTCTCACGCTTAGCTTTACTCTGAACAACAACTGCGGATGCTGAGGTAGTTTCAGTTCAATCTGTCGTCATATGTACTCGAACATCCCCAGGTTGCCAGCCCGAGGAAAGTGAAATAAAATTATTCAGAACTCTTTGGTTCTCACGTTAAGGTTCAATTTGAAAGGTAATTGTGGATGTTGCCGTAGTTTCAGTTCACAATGCTGCGGTTGTTTTAGTTAAATCTGATGCCATATGTACTCACGCATTCCCAGCATGACAAGCCGAGATAGGCGAAAAAAATTATTCAGAACTATTTGGCTCTCACGCTTAGCTTCACTTTGAACAATAACTGCGGATGCTGAGGTAGTTTCAGTTCAATCTGTCGTCATATGTACTCGCACATCCCCAGGTTGCCAGCCCGAGGAAAGTGAAATGAAATTATTCAGAACTCTTTGGTTCTCACGTTAAGGTTCAATTTGAAAGGTAATTGTGGATGTTGCCGCAGTTTCAGTTCACAATGCTGCGGTTGTTTTAGTTAAATCTGTTGCCATATGTACTCACGCATTCCCAGCATGACAAGCCGAGATTGGCGAAATAAAATTATTCAGAACTATTTGGCTCTCACGCTTAGCTTCACTTTGAACAATAACTGCGGATGCTGAGGTAGTTTCAGTTCAATCTGTCGTCATATGTACTCGCACATCCCCAGGTTGCCAGCCCGAGGAAAGTGAAATAAAATTATTCAGAACTCTTTGGTTCTCACGTTAAGGTTCAATTTGAAAGGTAATTGTGGATGTTGCCGTAGTTTCAGTTCACAATGCTGCGGTTGTTTTAGTTAAATCTGTTGCCATATGTACTCACGCATTCCCAGCATGACAAGCCGAGATTGGCGAAATAAAATTATTCAGAACTATTTGGCTCTCACGCTTAGCTTCACTTTGAACAATAACTGCGGATGCTGAGGTAGTTTCAGTTCAATCTGTCGTCATATGTACTCGCACATCCCCAGGTTGCCAGCCCGAGGAAAGTGAAATAAAATTATTCAGAACTCTTTGGTTCTCACGTTAAGGTTCAATTTGAAAGGTAATTGTGGATGTTGCCGTAGTTTCAGTTCACAATGCTGCGGTTGTTTTAGTTAAATCTGATGCCATATGTACTCACGCATTCCCAGCATGACAAGCCGAGATTGGCGAAATAAAATTATTCAGAACTATTTGGCTCTCACGCTTAGCTTCACTTTGAACAATAACTGCGGATGCTGAGGTAGTTTCAGTTCAATCTGTCGTCATATGTACTCGCACATCCCCAGGTTGCCAGCCCGAGGAAAGTGAAATAAAATTATTCAGAACTCTTTGGTTCTCACGTTAAGGTTCAATTTGAAAGGTAATTGTGGATGTTGCCGTAGTTTCAGTTCACAATGCTGCGGTTGTTTTAGTTAAATCTGATGCCATATGTACTCACGCATTCCCAGCATGACAAGCCGAGATTGGCGAAATAAAATTATTCAGAACTATTTGGCTCTCACGCTTAGCTTCACTTTGAACAATAACTGCGGATGCTGAGGTAGTTTCAGTTCAAACTGTCGTCATATGTACTCGCACATCCTCAGGTTGCCAGCCCGAGGAAAGTGAAATGAAATTATTCAGAACTCTTTGGTTCTCACGTTAAGGTTCAATTTGAAAGGTAATTGTGGATGTTGCCGCAGTTTCAGTTCACAATGCTGCGGTTGTTTTAGTTAAATCTGTTGCCATATGTACTCACGCATTCCCAGCATGACAAGCCGAGATTGGCGAAATAAAATTATTCAGAACTATTTGGCTCTCACGCTTAGCTTCACTTTGAACAATAACTGCGGATGCTGAGGTAGTTTCAGTTCAATCTGTCGTCATATGTACTCGCACATCCCCAGGTTGCCAGCCCGAGGAAAGTGAAATGAAATTATTCAGAACTCTTTGGTTCTCACGTTAAGGTTCAATTTGAAAGGTAATTGTGGATGTTGCCGCAGTTTCAGTTCACAATGCTGCGGTTGTTTTAGTTAAATCTGTTGCCATATGTACTCACGCATTCCCAGCATGACAAGCCGAGATTGGCGAAATAAAATTATTCAGAACTATTTGGCTCTCACGCTTAGCTTCACTTTGAACAATAACTGCGGATGCTGAGGTAGTTTCAGTTCAATCTGTCGTCATATGTACTCGCACATCCCCAGGTTGCCAGCCCGAGGAAAGTGAAATAAAATTATTCAGAACTCTTTGGTTCTCACGTTAAGGTTCAATTTGAAAGGTAATTGTGGATGTTGCCGTAGTTTCAGTTCACAATGCTGCGGTTGTTTTAGTTAAATCTGTTGCCATATGTACTCACGCATTCCCAGCATGACAAGCCGAGATTGGCGAAATAAAATTATTCAGAACTATTTGGCTCTCACGCTTAGCTTCACTTTGAACAATAACTGCGGATGCTGAGGTAGTTTCAGTTCAATCTGTCGTCATATGTACTCGCACATCCCCAGGTTGCCAGCCCGAGGAAAGTGAAATAAAATTATTCAGAACTCTTTGGTTCTCACGTTAAGGTTCAATTTGAAAGGCAATTGTGGATGTTGCCGCAGTTTCAGTTCACAATGCTGCGGTTGTTTTAGTTAAATCTGTTGCCATATGTACTCACGCATTCCCAGCATGACAAGCCGAGATTGGCGAAATAAAATTATTCAGAACTATTTGGCTCTCACGCTTAGCTTCACTTTTAACAATAACTGCGGATGCTGAGGTAGTTTCCGTTCAATCTGTCGTCATATGTACTCGCACATCCCCAGGTTGCCAGCCCGAGGAAAATGAAGTAAAATTATTCAGAACGCTTTGGTTCTCACGTTAAGGTTCAATTTGAAAGGTAATTGTGGATGATGCCGTAGTTTCAGTTCACAATGCGGTGGTTGTTTTAGTTAAATCTGATGCCATATGTACTCACGCATTCCCAGCATGACAAGCCGAGATTGGCGAAATAAAATTATTCAGAACTATTTGGCTCTGAATCGGCCAACATTTTGACCCTTTCGAACAAAATCGCCAGTATCGGGACCTCGATAACCCCGACGGCGTCGTGACCGTTGACCGGATGACTTAACTGAGTTCAAATTCGGCATTCTCGTGGTCGAGAACATCAATATCGGCGTGAATCGGCAAACATTTTGACCATTTCGGATAAAATCGCCAGTATCGGGACCTCGATGACCCCGATGGCGTCGTGACCGTCGACCCGATCACTTAACTGAGCTCAAATTCGGAATCCTCGTGGTCGAAAACATCAATATCGGCGTGAATCGGCCAACATTTTGACCATTTCGAATAAAATCGCCAGTATCGGGACCTCGATGACCCCGACGGCGTCGTGACCGCCGACCCGATCACTTAACTGAGCTCAAAATTCCATATCCTCGTGGTCGAAAACATCAATATCGGCGTGAATCGGCAAACATTTTGACCATTTCGGATAAAATCGCCAGTATCGGGACCTCGATAACCCCGACGGCGTCGTGACCGTTGACCGGATGACTTAACTGAGTTCAAATTCGGCATCCTCGTGGTCGAAAACATCAATATCGGCGTGAATCGGCGAACAATTTGACCATTTCGAATAAAATCGCCAGTATCGGGACCTCGATGACCCCGACGGCGTCGTGACCGTCGTCCCGATCACTTAACTGAGCTCAAATTCGGCATCCTCGTGGTCGAAAACATCAATATCGGCGTGAATCGGCCAACATTTTGACCATTTCGAATAAAATCGCCAGTATCGGGACCTCGATGACCCCGACGGCGTCGTGACCGTCGTCCCGATCACTTAACCGAGTCCATATTCGGCGTCCCCGTGGTCGAAAACATCAATATCGGCGTGAATCGGCCAACATTTTGACCATTTCGGATAAAATCGCCAGTATCGGGACCTCGATGACCCCGATGGCGTCGTGACCGTCGACCCGATCACTTAACTGAGCTCAAATTCGGAATCCTCGTGGTCGAAAACATCAATATCGGCGTGAATCGGCAAAAATTTTGACCATTTCGAATAAAATCGCCTGTATCGGGACCTCGACGACCCCGATAGCGTTGTGACCGTCGACCCGATCACTTAACTGAGCTCAAATTCGGCATCCTCGTGGTCGAAAACACCAATATCGGCGTGAATCGGCCAACATTTTGACCATTTCGAATAAAATCGCCAGTATCGGGACCTCGATGACCCCGATGGCGTCGTGACCGTCGACCCGATCACTTAACTGAGCTCAAATTCGGCATCCTCGTGGTCGAAAACACCAATATCGGCCGGAATCGGCCAACATTTCGACTATTTCAAAGAAAATCGCCGGTAGCGGGACCTCGATACCCCCGATGGTGGTCATATATCTAATAAGTTTGAGTAGCATTTGAGTGCCCAAAGAACAAGTTTGAGTCGTACTCAAACTTCATAGAAAACATTTGAGTATCATTTGAGTCAAAACGAGAAGTCATTTGAGTGCGTGTAAAAGATAGGAGAAACAAAGTCATTTGAGTATGTACTCAAACTTTTCTATGTTAATACACAGCAAACATTTGATGTACTCAAACTTTTGCCATGTACTCAAATGTATGCGGAATCCCTGTGTTGTGGGTACAGCCTGCAATCTGTCCGTACTTTCTTTATGGAAGAACCTGTTCAGGCTACAGCATCTTCGAAGAGGATTTTAAAGATCCCAAATTAACCTATTTTTCTAAGTTTCAGGCCGAAGGTGTTTGACCCGCCTTAGGGGGAGGAGAAGGGCCCCACGGGGCCTTAAAAAGAAAAGGGGAGGAGAGGAAAAAAAAAAATCATAAAAAAAAAAATAAAAAAAAAAAAAACACAAACAAACATCCTACCAAACAACAACTTGTCCCCCCCCCTCCCCCACCCCCCTAACAACGACAACTAAAAAAATAAAAAAAAAGAAAACAAGGACATTGCTGGTGGCCACCACTTTTTCTCTCTTAGTCCCCACACAACAACAAATACAATAAAAAAAACACAACAAACCACCCACCCAATGGCCACTCAAACCAAATCTAAAATCAACAAACAAAGAGGAGCGGCCCCTCCACCCCCCTCTCTTCCACCTCGTACCACTAGAAAAAACAAACACACCCCACAAACAAAAAAGAATATGTCCCTATTCTGTGTGAACGACTTCGCCCTCTGAAATGGCTCCCACCCTGAAAATGGCAAAAAAGACAATGTCTGTTGCGAACAAATGACAGATCCAAACTGCCCACAGCGGCCTAGGTGCGGGGTTCTTACTCTGATGGACTTCAAACGTCAAAAAAATTGCACGGATAGGGATCCACTTCCAATGAAATTTTGCGGTCGCTCGTGCGAAACGTGCAGCGCACACTTGGTGAGAGTTTGCAGAGATTTGGTGCAAAGGTCACTCTATGTCAAATGTCTGTTATGACAACAGAATGCGAAACAGACGCATGCATGCCGCCAATGCGTGGGTTACAAAAGCTGCCTGATATTTCACTGTGTCGCGTGTTTGGATGAAACTGTTTTCGCATCTGAATGTCATTCCAGTCAGTAACACTCAAAAGCCAATACAGCGAATCTAATTTGAAACAAGTCACTGGTTTTGCCTGATTCACAAAGCAGAAGTGCGATTCACATCTCAGCGCAAAATGCCACGCCCAACGCCCACAGTGAATTGAATGTTTCAACGATTAAAACAAAACGTGGCCACTATCGCTGCTTGGCAACTGAATGTTTCACATCGGAGAATTAGTGGTTGCCACGATGCAACAAAAATGAATGACAATGTAGCATGACACGTCATTTGGCTGTGGTCGCCACGCAAGAACTGATCTTTCCTTGCGGAGAAACGTCGAATAAGTCCCCTGAGTCCACCATTGAGGGTTTTGCTCCGGTTTTAAAATTTCAAAAATAAACAATACACGTCTGTCCAAGCAATTCTTTAGGGCGAACTTAGGTTAAATCCGGAATCCGGAACCCGGAAATAATTTGCATGCAAAAATATAAAACATTTCCGGGCTCCGGAAACACTTCCGGAAAACGCAAAAATTTACATGCGAAAGTAATGCGTTTTCCGGAAATATTTCCGGGTTCCGATTTCGGGATTTAACCTAAGGGCGAACTAAGGTTAAATCCGGAATCCGGAAACCGGAAGTAATTTGCATACAAAAATACAAAACATTTCCTGACTCCGGAAATATTTCCGGAAAACGTAGAAATTTACATGCAAAAATAATGCGTTTTCCGGAAATATTTCCGGATTCCGGTTTCCGGATTCACTAGCAGATCTTCTGCTGGACCGGGGTGCTTGTTTGGCATTCTCCTGCATTTTTTCTTCACGTTGTGCATTCGTGCGCCAGAAACAAAGTCGTGAGAGCACAGGTATAGATGTAATAACTTTAGTTGAGCGATAAGACTGGCTTGAATTTACCGAGTTTTTTGATCTACTGATCCTGCCTGGTGTAAAAAGTATTCGTTGGAACTATTTTTGAACTACGCGGTTTCATTTGCATGCATATCAGCAGCCGAAAAACAATTTCAGCCCATCACAGCCTTCCAGTGAGAGTCGCCCTTTAATCATGCGTCAAATCACCCCGTTGCTATGCGTGTTTGGTGCGTTTATGGTCGATAGTTATCGTCTGACGAAAGAAACAGCGCCGTGCCACAAACTGCCATTTGGCAAAGACCACTACGTCGGCACCAATCAATTTGGTTCGTTTCTTTTGCGATTCGTGTTGTAATTAGGACGCAACTGGCGCATGACGTGCCACAAAATCGGCACGACATCAACGGATAGCGTATAATGCTCTCCATTTATCGACCTTTCTCAGGGATGGAGGGTTGGGTCACTCTGCGACTGAGATGTTTGACCGCCCGGTTGGACTCTGCACCCAGGGGAGAACACTGCTAAATCTGCCATAGACCTAACGGGGTGACAGACAACTTGGCGCGTTGTATGCGCGTTTCTGGTTACTATAACTGTCCGCTGGCTGTAGATGGGAATAAAATAGCCATGGCTAAACATTAACGCTTCCTCGATAAGGAAACTGGAACGAAACGCCGTGCAAATACAGTCAACACACCCGCTACAGTAAACAGATAGGCAATGATGCACCTCAGCTCTGGTTCTGACCACTTTGTGTTATTGACACCACGTTGACCAAAAAGGCGTTTCAGATGGCAAACCCCTTTGCTACGTGAAAATGCCGGCGCAGAAGCACGCGGACGCCCTGAAAACGTGCCGGGAGCAGATGGGCAAGGCCGGGCATCCCTATGATCAATTCTGGGCACCGGGAACGTTGGCACGACTCAATTACCATTCCTTCAATGGGTTCCTTCGAAAATTTGTGAGTCTAAAGGAAAACATTTTCTCCAACGAGGCCTGGCACCTCGCCTCGCCCATCTGTGAAAGCAGGCCGCAACGGGCAAAACTCACTGCTGTTACATTGTTTCTGCGTAACAAAATCACGTTGGATTTTTTCAATCTGTCCACGTAAAATGCTATTGATACCGTAGGAAGCCACCGCGTGACAAAAGCACGTGAAACATCTGTATAACCTATTGCACGCGCAGAGTTGCACCAAACTGTGGCTATCTGATTCGGGCGCTAGTCCCCCGTACACCTACCGACCGTGGCTGTGCGACAAACGGCAATGGCAGGAGGAAGCGACGTACGACCCTATCGCACTTGAATTCGTTTGTGAATTTCGACCATTAAGTAAGTCAACAGTTTGTGGACATAGTAAATTTTCGCGAGGCTCAATTTGTGCGGTCACGCAGTGGTGGCGTTGAGATCAGGTATACCTTATGTATGTAAATGAAAAATACCCAAAATAGAGTCTATGAGCCAAGTGCAAGTGGCATACTCCACGAAGCCGGATTCCCGACACTCTATGTATACTCCGCATAGAATTTACTCTGCACTCTCATTCACTGACTTTTTGATACGGACGACGGGTCTGGATTGGTCGACCCATAACTGAACAGATGTGCTCGCCCGCTTACGAGTGTTAAACCCAAGAGAGAACACCTCGAACTGATTATCCTGCCAGAGCAGACGGGGGATTTCACATAGAGCGATATCAAACTTGGTGATCGGATCGGATCGGACCTACTGCCTCGGTCATGTGCGACTTTTGCACGAAAATCAGAAATTTAGTGATGCCACTTATTTCGACCAGCTTATAGCAGTTGTTCACAGACCTAAGATAAACAACCTTTACGGTGGTCGAAATTAGTAGAGATCCAATCCTTTCCGATCACCAAGTTGCATATCGCTCAATATGCCAATACAGGCGCATGTGTTGTACTGTTGTACAATTATTATCCCTGGTTCGTGACTATGGTCAGTATGTATAAATGACGATTCACGTTTGACAATCTGTTCAGCATTCCACAATGTATCCCCCAAGTGCACAAACTTACCGAATCTGGATTCGTTTGACGAGGTCAGGTACGCGGAACACGCAGCCAAGTCAGGTTGGTGGCGCGCCACGATTTTGTTAATGTTTGCGCATTGCACTTGGAGGAAAATGCCGCTCTGCAGGAGAGTTTACACGTTGTCGGGGAGTGAGGAGTGCGCAATATTGTTCACTGTTGATATCACAGGGGCAACACGAAAATCATCACTATACGAACATAGAACATATTACGATAGCCAACTCAGGGCTAATGGTGCATAGTGGTCAAAGTGGGCAACTCTTGTCGTTCAAAGCAAGCAGCCCTCCTAAATGAGCGCGAGAGATTACGTGGCGTAGGCTTGAGTCATCAAGGAGAGTTGACGACGGTACTATAAAAGCCCAATTTAGCTAAAGTGCCCATGTGCATGAAATTTATTTATGCTTTTGGGTGGTTCGCTCCACCTTGCTTCAGTTTTACAATACCAAATCTCGCTGCAACACGCAGGTGAACCGCCGATTTGCTACAAATTTGTGGTCCAGAAATGGTTCTATTTTCGGCAGAGCCGAAATTTTTGCTACAAAACCAACGACCACAACGAGACCTCCGGCTATCAATCCGCATTGGCCAAGGTCAATGACGACGGAACGGATGAATGGCTGCATAAACTGGTCGGTGTCGATTTTTCGCAATTCTATAGTAAATTTCTAATTTCGCTGCCTCATATATTTTACAGAAGCAGGGAAACCCCCGTTCGAAGTCGAGGCAGGCAACAAGCTCAACACACAGTTAACAAGCCACGCAGCTGGCTTGTGTGCATTTCGAATGTTTCAGTCACACAAGCTGTGTGTGCCGGCTGCGAGGCTTGTTGACCGTGTGTTGAGTTTGTTGCCTGTCTCGACTTCGAACGGGAGTTCCTCTGCGTTTATAAAAATGTATGAGGTATCTATAATTAGAAACTTACTATGCGAGCCGTATCAATCAACTTTAGGCTAATTTATTGGCATGGACATGGGCTTGGGCATATAGGCAAATTTTGGTTAGCTGCATTTTGTGATGGAGTCATCTTGGTGTAGCGCGCTAACAACTTTCACACTTGTCGAAACTATAGTATTTCCTTTAACTCTTGTTTGGGGCCGAGATTTCAGAAAACCAATGAAACAGATTAAGAATGTGTGCAAAGCCCAAACTGTGACACGTTTTTGCCAGCTGCGTGATTGAATCGAAATTGACATCTCGACCGAGTTCAGTTATGACGTTTGTTTCCTCGGATGAAGAAAAGCATGAAACACTGTATGTGCCTGCTCTATCGCGAAATACAGTTCAACTGGCCTATGCCAAGCAAAGCCCATATGCCAATGGACTTGCCTTCAAAGTTGATACTGCCCTATACGATTCTTCGCACGAAAGAGCCGCATTTCCCGACGTTTGGCGGTCGTATTTCGCTATATTTTCGCTGACAGCAAAGAAACCTGTCCATGACAAAGTATGAAACTGGGTATGATATGAAACTGGGTAATCGGTCCCTGGTCGGGTCTTGACCAACTAACATCTCATATTGATAATATTTTGAGATTACTGATGCACTGGTATCTTTGACCATTGCGTAAAAGAATCTCGTTCCTAAACGCCTGATCAAGAACTTATATACATAATACATACATGTACGCTTGTCGAAGCTAGTGACTTAGTAAATCTCGAAATATACACTAAAGGCAAAAGGTCACGCGACCGAGCCGATCGACCAGAATCGGCCGACATGACCGATCATCAAGTTTGTTCTTGCCGAGTGATTCTTTTCGACTAATTGATATGTGGTAAACTCAAATCGCCAACTGAAGTCATCAATCAAAGGAGCGCCCTGAGTGAGCGCGAGAAATAACATATAATGACATTCGCGCAAAGTCACTGACGATTTTAGTTGGACGATCTGAATTGAATATAGTATACAACCGTACATACGTAAAGGCAAACTACGCCAACACGATCCCGATTTCGCAGCTGGCAGAATAGTGAAACATTCATACGTGGCTGCTGATTTGGAAAATGTTACACGTTGAACAATACAAAGTGGAGCATGATGATTTTCTCTTTCTATTCGTTTGGGATGCACACCACCTTCGAAATCGGGCTCGTGTTGGCGTAGTTTGCCTTTACACATGCCTTGTTTTCTATTCAGAATTTCGGCGCTGGTGATTGTACGTTTCCTTGGCGTGTTTTCGTATTTCCGAAAGATGGGTGAGTTGGGCGGGCTGACCTGCTAGATACAGACACCTGCTATAACCACGTGAAAAGAGATTCTGACCAAATTTTGTGCGTTTTCACATCAATAGATTCGAGTACAGACAACATACTTACTGCTTCTTAATATTGGAAAACCGACATCCGGTTCCAGGGTTTTTTCAAAATGAACCAGTGACCCATAGGTGGCTCATTTTCCAAAAATCTGGTGGCTTATTCTTACTTGAGTACTGGCTCTCCCTAAAATTCGAAAAGGTCATGGGTGGCTCATTTACCAAAATCCTGTGGCTCATTCAAAATTTTTAGTGGCTGTGAGCCACCATGAGTGGCAAAAAAACCCTGTATGTTTCCCACATCTGAAAATGCTTAAACACAAAACCCGTTTCAATTTAACGTTAAGCTCCTAATTTCTGATTTGTATACACACTGGTGATAGTTAGGGTTCAAACAGGATCCGAATCCGGATCCCGAATTCGGGATTCCGAGGGATTTTTCGATTCCGATTCTGAATCCCAATACCGGGAGTTTAAAAAATAAAAATCTCGAATCCCGATCCAGAGAGCTCAATCTCGATCCTAATCCCGAATCCCAAAAACGTTTTGCCATTGCCAGTAGTGCACAGAATGACATGAGTTTTTAGAAAAAGAATGCCCACTTTGGTCGGTGGCCTTAGATTAAGATCAAATGACCAAACAAACATCTAAAAGCGCAATTTTTCATGTGTGCATCTGCTGTTATAAGCATTATGCATATCTTGTTCAAAAAACCTAATTTTTGAAGTCAAAGACTCAATCCCGTATCCCGAAGTTATCGATGTCAATCCCCAATCCCGACATACAGTATTTTTATCAATCCCGAATCCCGACCCCGTGAGCTCAATCCTGTTCGATCCTTGTCGATATTACGAGAGTGTGTGTGTGTGTAATATAATACCGACTGTATTGATCACAGGATTCTCGACTATGAGAAACAACAGGTCGGTTGTTGGACGTTCGGTTGCGACCAACAGTCGAAACACGGCAAATGGACGCACGTATTTGAATGCACCGGCACCGCCGGTCCATTATCCGAATACCAGACATCGTTTATTTGTCACTCCCCCCACCCTGCGGCGCGGGTGCGCGGGGCGGGGGTCGCAGCCCCCTAGCTACAACACCCGCACCCACCACAACACCACGCAGCCCCACGCGCACCACACACCACCCCAACACAACACAAACAAAAAAAAAAAAAAAACACACCAAAACAAACAAAAAAAAAAAAAACCCCCCCAAACCCACCACAACAACAAAAACACACAACAAAAACACAAACACAACACAAACAAAACAACCCCATTATCCGAATACCAGACATCGTTTATTTGTCAATATGAACCATTACGTGAGTGTTTTGTGCGATTGTATGCATCCCCCATGTATGCAAAATATGTGTGTTTGGGTGATATTTTCGAAACGGTGTAAAGGTCAGTTGGGTGCAAAGGTCGGTGGAAAGCTCGGTCGACAGCACAGTGTGATAGACCTCGGTGTAAACTTGAAACATTCCACGTTAATAACAGGCAATGTTTCACGTTTACACCGAGCTTCGCCGACCGAGCTTTCGACCGAACTTTACACCGACCTTTACGCCCAACTGACCTTTACACCGTTTCGAAAATTCCACCCTATGTATACTGCAGTGTGCCCATTTCCACCATTCGATCGCAACAAGTTGGGGGGACCGATGCCCAAGCCCGTGTACGATGCCACAGCCGCAGACACCAACTGCTGGGATGCCGGGTGCAGGCACGGTTCGTGCTGGTTCTGGTTGTGGTTCTGGTTTGTGACGTTCGAAGCAAGCAAGCAAAAAATACGACTGGGTTTTATTTAACCTTGTTTTTTTTAAAGCCTGGGTCGTTTTTCGTTGTTTAAACCCTGGGTTTCCTTGATTTTCCCTGACTAGGGAAAGTACTCTGATTTTCAAGGAAAATAATTTTTTTCTCGTATTTTCAAAAAATGCTCAGCCAATTTTTACTTTGTCGAGTCAGTTTAGGTCAATTTTCGGGGCTTGGACTCTCAACAATGAACCCGGTCATGCAACTGTGCTTCTATCACTAATTTACGTGCAGCCATGGCCATTATGAGATGTTTGCAACTTGCAAGACAACGCTTCTTTCGGCTTAGAGCACACAGAATTACTTCATTCAACCACGTTTTCTTCCTAAATTCGTGGTTTCCTACTTTTTGGGGGTATTTTTGGGCATCTGGACGTTTTTGAAAAGCCTTTTAAAAAATGATTTTTTTGAAGAGACGGGTTTTTGCGCAACCCTGGAATTAGGACCCCGATCCCGAATGCGGATTCCCGAGAAGCTTTAATAAGGTTTGCTTATCCCTGGAATCCCAATCCCGATCCAATCCTTGTGTGCGTCGTTTGTGATTTGCCCTTTGCGCCTTTATCCTCCTCTCCTGACAGCTGAGTTGGGGTTTGGTTTGACGTCAGTTTTGACCTGTATTGTGTGTCGCCGAACTGATTTCACATAACATTATGTACATAGTGTACAGTAAATCATTATCCAAAAAGCCATACTGTATGTGTTGCATTTTATGATGACAAACGATCCCACATATAATTCATATCACTGCTGTCTCATACAGGTACGACCGTCGTTTTCCGCTGCGATCCTGGCTATCACATTATTGGTCGGGACCCTTTCTATACGACACAAACGGTCAAGTGCTTTGATGGACAGTGGAGTGAAATAATGAGATGCGAACGAAGTGAGTTATGTAGTATGTACGTAACGGTTCTGATGGCTGATTGATTAGCACCCGTGAAACATCATTCAATCCCATTCTGTTCAGCACCCGACTGTTTTGACATGGCCATGTATGACGAGGTGATCTATGACGCTAATCACAAACTAGGAGTGGACGCGAAGCACGTACAGGAAAGGGACAACGGTTAGTTGAATATTATAATGCACAATATGAGGCAAACAACTTATAGCTTGAGCCCGCAATCCGTCTTTGAAATACATTCTGTGCTCTATTTTGAAAAACACGGGACTGAACGCCAAATGCGAATCCCTTGGCCGCTTGTTTGAGACACGGCTTAGATTTATGAGTTCAAAAAATGTTAATAATATACATACATACAAGCCTCACTACAACACGCAGCCGAGATATATTATGCGTGACTTTTTCGGGGTCGCATACTTGCAAATCAGGGTAGAGGCCCCCGTGGGGGCATGTTGGAGGGGGTAATTAGGCGATCTCCGTTAAACTTATGTGGTATATTGTGATAGTTTCGATTTGCAGACGGGTTGCCGATCTGCTACGTGCACGTCAAAACGGGCAACCTCAAGTACGCCGAGGCGGATGACTGGTGTCGTCACATGGCCGATCACAAAACCGCAGATCCGCTGATCGGCTGGAAAAATGGCGGCCTGGCGACGCCAAAAATCGAGTTTCTGAGCAAACTTGTGCGTTTCGCCTCTGGCGGTGAAGCAGAGTGTTTTTTTGCGCTGTTTCACGCCTTCACAGGCCACTGGCCCAATAATGTACAGTATGACCTGGTCTGACAGCTCGAGGCCCGGCTACAGTACCTCGTGACGGCGCTCCTCTGGCTATGGTGTTCAGGCTCGGTGTTAAAGGGTCTCCGCCATATGTACATACATACATACAATACGACTTTAACCAATCTCAATGAAACTTGGCACGGTAATTATGCTTGGTCTAAATACATTCACGGCCGAAAAAGCCACCGTTTTGGCAAAATAGCGCGAGCTGTGGTAGTGCCAATAAAGTGAATATGATTTTAAATTATAGGCAACACCGTTACCGCTGTGGCTGCGCACCGATCAAAAATGTACGGCCTGGCACGATGGAAAATTTGAGACGGACAGCTCAACGTACTGCAACAACAACAATGGCAAACAACCATCGTTCGTGTGCGAATATCACGCAATCAGTTGGTTTCAACGCGCTTTTGGAGTTGGAGAATCTGACAATAGTTTTGTTCTTGCTGTTCCGCCGACTTTCCACACAGAGTTTTGTGGCCCGGTCGATTCAGGCCAGCAAGTTTGACCTATAATCCGGGTTTGAATAGCCGGGTTTGGTATCCAAGCGCTGGGTAGTTCGGGATCAGAGAGCATAAAATTGGTTTGCATCACACAGTGAAACATCGATCAGCTGAAGTGCTTGACATATGTACACGTGCAAGCGCGTTGACCAAGATTTGCTTGGCTGTCCAGTTCAATGTGACTTGTTCCATGCCCAACGGATTTGTCCAACATTTATTATGCCTTGCCCAAGACCCCCCCCCCCGCAGTAAGCGGTGCTGGTAACGGGCACCCGGTACCCATCATAGTCATAGGGCTATCGGGTTGTAGGTTGGTGTCGGTTTGTCCATGTCAACAGTGTTGTTTTTCTTGCAGCCTGTCCGTTATCCAACTTCCACGAGCACGCCTATTTGGTTGCTATCCAGCACGGAATGTGCACCAAGAACAACAAGAGCTGCTACCATGGTACTATTCGGTTGCTTGTGTGTAGCTGTGAAGTGGTTCTCTATCGGCTTTTGTAAAGAACCAGCTAGGACGAAGTGGTAAATATTGAGGGAAATATTTCCAGAATGTGTTTTTTCGGATTGCAGGCGCATTTGCACGCATCGGATGTGAATCCGGCTATCACATGCGTACTAGCTGGAAGAGAAATGCTGGTCAACAGGACTGGATCAGATGTGAAGCAGATGGCACCTGGGAAATGTACAAATGCGTCAAGACGGTAAAAGGTTGGTTTGTGGGTTTGTTGGCACCGCAACCTGAATACAGCGCGTGGCATTGTCGGCATTTTCGTGGAACAGAAACTACCAGACACGAAGCACCGCCTCGGTCGACAACAGAATATCAAATGAGTGTAGTGTCATGTGACTACTCCTCTATGTTGAGGTGTCGCATAAAAACTTACTTTGCAAAATATCTGTATCCGCCTGCCGCGGATGAAACATCAACAAACGTGCTGTCCTGTTCAGCGTCGGACGTGCCCGAGGGTAAAAGTTGCCTGGACGCAAAGATCGTGCCCCGCCAGGTGCCCTGGAATGTCTTCAAATTGGAGTACACGTCATGGTTGCCCGGTTCGGTTACGATGGTCAATGGTTAGTGATTGTTGTGGGTATTTGGGCATGTTGGTAATAGGTACTCCACGAATCTAGCCCTACATGGACACAAGTGGGATCGGTTCCTTGTTGGAGCACACACGACCCGTAAAGTATATCAGACCACTGTATGGTGAGGGTCCGGAGCCTGGCGGGCCACCTTTCCTCAAAGTGGTGTTGCATGCTGAACTGGGGACCATCATTCCGGAAAGAAAAGGGCAAAAAAGACCCCCTCTCTCAAATACATTCGCTTCAAAAGCCAAAAAAATCGGCATTCAAATACACAACCACTTTTTATACAGATATTCCAACGGTATGCCACTGGTTGATCCTTGACGGGCACGCGGAAGGAAACGGTCACTCATACGCCGAGACGGAATACTGGCACTCAATGGGCTATGTTTGCCCGGAGGCACCGACCGGATGGCGGTCGGTGGCAGGCTGGGCGCACATCGAGCACGATGACAACCCAGAACTGATGGAACCGTGGCTGTCGGAACTGGTTCGTGCTTTATGCGTGCGCTTGCACAGAATTGGACACCACCGAATCAACGCTTTTGCCCGGGCGGACTTTTGGATGGAGACGATACGTTTTATATTTGTCAAATTTAAAAGTTCTTGCAATCTTTTGTGATGTATGAACCTGACTGTGCGACCAGCAGAAAAGTTATGTTCTGTTATGCTTCTATAGTCAACGCTGGTCAAGATCAACACGATACAGTGTTACCTTAATTTCCAAAATTACCAAAACAAAATGTTGCACAAAATCCGCCCTCATCCACTCGAATAGAGTTGATTAGGTATGTACATACACGGTGTGGAAATTTTTGTAAGCTTGACGGCCGATCGGTGTTTGCTGAGCCCACAAATAAAGGTCGTAGTTCAACAGTTCAACACTTTGGTCAGTGTTTATACGGAACGAGTGCAAATTTGAACGCGTTCAACTTTCGACAGAAGAAGTTCGGTAAAATTTATCAGTCGCGCGCTGGTTTTCCATTGAACTTTATTCCACCGCGTTCTTGCCACTTAACTTTTCCACGCAATAACTCCACTCCACCGTTTCGAGAATACCAAGCTTTTGAGTTGCGATCGGTAAAATGACGCCGCATGTTTGCATATTTTCAGGGCCTGTCAGCCTCCAACTGCAAATTCCCGGACGGTGTGTGGGTGAATCCAGCCAAAGACAGTCAGGGCCACTGTCGTGTGTGGCAGTGCGGCAAATGGGCCCAGATGAGTTGTGACGCGAAGAAACCGTTCTTGTGCAGATACATGAATCCAAGTACGTCAAAGACCGTGTTCCCTGCTAAAATAGAGTCCTCCTCCTAGCGGACCCAGTGAAGTAACAGAGCCCCCAAAAATAAAGCCCCCCCAACTTGAAGTCCCACCTTGGGGTGTCGCAAAGCCGAAGTTGAACGTGAGTCACCTGTGTATTGATACAACGTTTGTGGTTGAGTGTGCGCAAACACGAAGCAACGTTGAAACCTGAATGCAGTTAATCATGACAGGTAAAACCTTCACAGAAGTCATCTTAAGGCATTTTTCAGATTCTCACCCCCCAAAATACGTAGAACCTCCCCAAAACACAGTTGCCCCGAAACAGTGTCAGTGAAAGTATAGAGCACCCAACAGTACTTCAGGGAATACGGGACGGTATTTTTTTGCAAACCGCGTATTCTTTCTGAGCTGCTTCTTTTCGACGGTCCTTTTGATGACGCTAAGACCGATATTAAATGTAATGATAGGATTGTACAGAACAGGCTCAGGCTCGCCTTGTTGGCGATTTGCATGATAACAGATTCACTGAAGCCAAGGGAATTGGGGCGTGCATATAGCTGCACGGCAACAGTTCGAAATTAATGGCATCACACTCAATTTCTAACAGTCCTTCATTCACTAATCGCTCGTGATCAATGAAGGCAGGTTTAATCCGATCCGATCCAGTTTGATATCGTCCATGTATGTGTATCTTATGATTTTCAGGTCAAAAACAAGTGCCAATTCCGAACTACACCTACAGTTATCCGAAGTGTACACTTCCGGTTGGCATTTAATTTTTGTGATTGGACTAAAATTATCTTCATACTTTGGTCAATCGGCTTTTTCATGGGTACCGAACACCAATACAATAGGTACACATAGTTTCAGGCCAAATACATGACGCCTGATTACCTGAACCCCGTCATTCGTCTTCCGGTTGGCGGCGTGCGTAAGCTGTTTTGCATTTGGATGCTCTGGTTGTGCGACGATCCGTTCATGCATTGTGTGTGCGAGTGTCACAATTGTAAATTCATCCATGACTGTTTTGATTCGCCGTATTAAGCTTATTCAAATGTAGTCTACGCATATGTGCGCATGTTTCCCCTCGCCAACGCAGCAGAGAGTCAGAGTCTGGGTTGTCGTCAACACGCATTCGTCGCGCTACCCACGTATGTTACTATTACCCTGGTTTTTACCCTGCTAGGACGGACTTACCTACCTGGGTTGAACACGGAAAGAATTTCAATGCAAAATTATTTCACTCATTTCCCGTGTTACTGAAGTATTTCCGTGCACGGAAATGTTTCCGGTTTCCCTGTTCCATGATTTTTTATTTTAAAGATATGCGCAGATGCGTGGACCACAATAGAATTAGCCATCGGTTAGATTGCTGATCATGGGCAAATTTTTGCCGTTTATTATTATCACACACAAGATTCTTCGTGTTGTTGGAATACACTTTTTTATTTTGTTATACCTACAGTACCCTTGTTTATATACGTTCGTATCAACACGGCCAGTTGTGGTTAATCTGACAGCATCATTATGATGGTTCCGATTTATGTTTACTGAATCTCATTTTGTTTAGCGCTTCTGACCGTCTTTGTTAAAACGTTTCATCGCATTTCTATAAGACCGAGGCGTTTCATACCTGGTGCCTGATCGATATGCTATCTTACGACTAAGTTGGAGCTTTCGGCAAAAGCATTTGGCAAAAATGTTATTGAGAAAAAATGGAGGATTGTTAATTGTGTGTGGCCAAATTTAACGGTTATATAAGAGTGCAATGCATAGTCCATCCATCAGCTCATGACACTTATTTGGCAGCTGAAAGGCTTGACAGTATCCAGTGCTATTCCGGTTCCGGTTGGCTTACGAAAAAGAAAAGAAAGAGAAATCGGTTTTTATTTTATTTTTGTGCGCCGTTTTCTCTGACAGTGCGTTGCGGAGGAACAAATTTTTACAACGGAGTCTGAACCTCCCAACCAAAAGTGCCATGAGCTGATGGACGGACTATACAAATTAGACGGCCTTTATTCAAGTGCGATTTTCAGTTTCTTTGGCCCATTCAGAAACGCGGGTGAAAATTTTTTGGGTTACTTTTTACTTAGCTGATTATGTGAAAATTATACAAGCGTGGAAACTACAACATAACTGAATGATTATTCGTGATATGTGTGCAGAAGTGGACCCCAATTGTGCTTATCCTCGGGATGTGATTGTTTTCAATTGAGCGATTTGTATCAATAAAATACATATATGTTTTATACGAACGCATTGGCAGCTTATGGTCACTCGGGTTTATAAAGAGAAAAAGGACAGCGAGGAAAAACTGCGGATCCGAAAGAAGGAACGAGAACTCAAAGTCAGTTTTTCTACAGATGCACAATTTTGTAAGGCAGTTCCAGATGAAAAAAACAACAACATCCTATCATCTCGTTTTGCTCATATTTTTACTCCATCTTTTCACAGCCTGTGACCGAGCGTTTGTCGTGGGGCTGGACGGGCAGCAGACGTTGTAGCCAAGTTGGGTGTTGAATTCACATCTGAGATTGCGACCAGATATAAGAAACTAGACGTTTTGAAAATGAAACATCTGCAAACGCTCTGCTATGACTGGGGTGATTTTCCCGGACGGTTTAACTAAACAGTAAGCTCGTTGCGTCGTTAATTTATGCATGGTGAAAAGTTGAATTTTTTAGTGACAGCTTTAGCTGCAAAAGTTAGATTCTTAATCAGTGACAACGAATGATAACCTACCGATAAGTGGGTGGGCACTGATTTCCAGCACTTGGCTGACATTGCAGTGGTTGGGGCGGCTGGGCGTATGGGTAGATGAATGGTGAACCGAACGCGCAACCCCCGGTGCCTGAAATTGCGGCGAAGGAATCGACAATGCGTGTCTGTGTGCAACTCTGGAGTCGGTTTTCGTTATTTGACACGAAACAACAACAAACAAACTGTGCGGAGTTTGAACTGTGTTATCACAGCCACTCTTGTATCGATTGTATGTCATCATGCCCATTTGTGTTTTGCAGCCTCGGTCACCCCACGAAATCGCAATTTTTAGCCCGTCATTTCTACCCTTTCCCATTCCACGTGCACCCTTACCGGGATTTGGATTCGATCCCTGCCTGCAACAATAGTACCCCCTGGCTGTCTGCGAGTACACACAACTGGACTGAGTCGCCGTGCACGCAAATGTTTGTCCGTTGCCGCAACTGAGCGGCTGGCCGTTATTGCCGATCACTGCTGTCTGACCCGCAGGGCAAACATCTGAATATGGTTGTTCGCGTAATATATGGATAATCGCATGGAACTTCATTTACGTAATATAGTCTACCCACTTACAATAACATGATCTGGCTGGACCGGCCATTTTCTGTTCTGACACTAGAACATGTACCAGAGGGATGCCATTACGAGGTACTTATAATTACAGACTGGAGACCAGTGTAGTGTTGAAAAATATTCACTATATATACCACGGTCCCCCAATAAAGAATGTCACTATAAAAAGGGTAGACTGTATTTTACTCCTCTTGAGACTATCAGTTAGTCCAGTTGTGGTGATGGAACATCATTGTTAAGCAGCTGATGTTTCACACTACAAGGTAGTATGAATTGATTGTTCTGATCTTCCTCTCAAGAAGTATCTCAACTTTAGCGACTGGGCAGCGCACGTGTTCACCAGTTGAAACTGTTCTGCTTTATTGTACGTGAAGCGTGTGGTCCAACCCAAATACCCAGCCAGCTTTTCAACTCACCAGTCGCAGGTGGTATGGCCTGTCCCTGACAGCAATAGGCCTGTCCATCCGTCCCCAAACCACAGCTGTACCCGCTGGGACACGAGTTGAAGCCACTCAACTGACAACGTTGTGGTTGACCGTTTTGTGTGAAAATCGCGCGACCGTTCGTGCACTGCACTGTTGGGACTGCAGCAAGAGATTGCTCTTTTTCCAGCAATGTGAAACATCAGCAAGCCAGATATCGGAAGCTGTACACGGTTTTTCTATTGTGCTATGTATGCACATACCTATAGTATATGGATGGCCGATACTGGATCAAACTTTTGTATGTTCATAACGTCAAACCACACTTGTGAGCTCAATATTTTCTCTCCGCGACATCGCGATTGCGAAAATAAAGCAGCATTCAAATCCCAAATAAATCGACCCCACAGGCTTACAAGGTGGCTGTGTCGGGCCAGGTGTTGGCACCGTATTCTGTTGACATTGACCGTTGATGAAAATGAGTCCTTGCGGACAATTGCATATTTGATTGAGACACAGTGCACCACTTAGACATTGTTCACTGACGACGCAGGGCGCACCGACGGACACACGGTCAAGGCATTGATTCTGGTAGGCGATCTGGCTCGGTTGACATTGCGCTGCAAAGATGTGCACTCCAATCGGCTGTTAAGCTTGTACTCTACATTTGGGTCACATAGCACCTTGTGCTTGTGATTATTGGTAATCACTGATGATGACTTAGTGTGGACCATTAGCGTTTCAATGAATAGAACGCCGTGAAACATCCGCCAGCCAACTTGACATGTTCTTATCAATACATTAGCAATGATGTTTCACATATGGACAAGCAAACAAGCAACGATGACCAACTGCCAGGTGGTGGTCCGCCCTGTCTGCAGCACAACAGGCGTCCGGTGGTGCCGGGGATGCACTGCGCACCAACGGGACAGTTGGGAGCGTTCAACATGCACGATTGAGGTTGACCATTCAGATAGGTTGTGGTCCAGCCGTTGGGACACGCTGCAAATAGCATATTTGAACTGGTGGAATACGTAGTTTTGTGAAACATCTGCTTTTCTGATAGATTACTGGGAAATCGACAATATAAAATCCATAAAACCTACAGGCTTGTATGAAGTAAAGGTGTCGGTCACCTTTGTTATTGTAGTCGGTGCATTGTTCTTGGCTAAAACTACCAATTTATCGGTACGTTTTTTTTGAAGTATACATTGCAAGTGCTGGTTGGCGCGTCGTGGAGACAGAACTGTGCTTTGTTTTATGAGAGAACAGAGACGGGCGGCTGCACACAATCGTTTGTGAGCCATGACTTTACATTCGGATAGAACAAGAAGGGCATAAACCACCGAACGCGACAAAACCACAAATAAACAATCGCACAACTGAACCAACTTCCCAACGCGGACGGTGTGGTGCCCTGTGCGCCACAACACTGATACCGATTGTTTCTGGTTGACCACTGGCAAGTGTACCCCTGGGCACAGCCTGCCGTCTGTTGGAACGCATTGCACTGGCGCGGCTGCGTGCTGACGGGGTCGATCTCGGCGATTTGACCACTCGGACATCCGGCTAGAATGGGTCGAAGTTACTACTGATCCCGTATAAAACCGGTCACGAGTTTTGAATTTAAACTATTTCAAGCCTTAAAAAATTCAAGGTATCTGTGACAGTATTTAGACCAGTTTATAATCGGCAGGCAGGCAATTCACTGTATTGGAACTGTTCACGCACTGGTCGCATTCAGTTGATATCTTGAGAATAAAAAGTCACATGATGACAATGACTGTGCTGCACTCTAGTTCGAAGTCATTACCGTTCAATCAGCCAGCAGCAACAAGTGCAGTTCACCATAAACGTTTTTCCGGAGATAAAACAAAGTGTCATACCCCCAACCATCATAATGACATTAACCATTGACTGGTGTCGTGCCTCCACCCTGGCAACAGTATCCGGTGAGCGAATTCTGTGCAGCCACACACGTGTACCCCGACCGGCAGGCACCCGGGAAATTGGGCGTGCACGCGAGCGCGTTGCCGGCGATGTCGTGGTCAAACGGCAGATTGTTCGGACAGATCGCTGCAGAAATACTGTTTTTCTCTTTCCTTTCTTCAAATAATAACAAGAGAAAATCAATATGTGTTACTCACGTTGCACACTGCAGCAGAATCCGGTGTACGATCCCAGTGTGCTAGTCTGACACGAATAACCCTGTTGGCAGGTATTTGTCAGCAAACCGACGATGCAGCTGATTGGCTGACGACTGAACGGGTCATAGCGGGGCGCACGGCCGGCGGGACAGAATGCTAAAAACGGGCGGGTTTTCGAATTTTTGCATGTTGTTCAAGTTTGAAAACGTGTGCTCAAGCTTCCATAAGAGAATGTATAGTGTACCAGTACCATATGCAGTATCTTTGTAAGACAGACCTGAAATCTGGGACAAACTTATGCCAGATCGGATGTACCGTGGTCATGTAACGGTTTTGCATCAAGGACGTTTCAGGCTTTTTCGAAAATTTTAGTTGTGACCTTTACGCAAAATTTATTCCAGGCAGCAGATGACAAACAGTTTTCACATTGTTCAAAATAAGAGGCTTGAGGTCTTTTTAATCTCGAAATAATCCCCACTCCAAAAAATCCTGCGATCCAGGTGAATCCGTTGACGATCGCCCCTAAAGTGTCGATATTTTTATAAATTATTCTACAAAAAACCAAACTCACATCCATCTAACGACGTGCAGCAGTAGTATTTGCCGGAGAACGTGTTGAGTTTGCACAAGTATGGGGTCGGACATGTGTTTGGATTGTTTGGTCTGCATGTCCGAGGTTCCATTGAGCGACCGTCCATGTACGCCTTCTCCGAGCCCGAACATACACCTGAAACGCGGCAGTTTGGCGAAGTTGTTTTTTGTTATTTTTTTGGTAAAGGCTTTTTTGAGTTTACAGCACATGGTCTCTGAGGTCTTGGAAAGCGAGCCGAAACCACAAGCCAAGGTCGATGTTGTTGTGCTTCTAAGTGCGGCGCCTAGTCTTTAGGTACAAGCTTCGTCTTGTTCAAACCCTTACGGTTTGCTGGTAGCTACGTTGGCAATATTAAATAATAATGAATTAATTGAATTAATAGTATTATATTGAATATTAAAATATACATTTTTTAATTCTTCTGTTCACACCTAATAATCTTTTGTCATACTCTCCCATCCTTAAGTCTGATGTGCATGTATTGGGACCCACACAGGAACCACCCCTATCCCCCAGTTTGAAACATTACCTTGACTAGTGCCTCCACAACAAACAGCCCGTTTATTCAGATTGTCGTATCTGCATTGATAACCAGTTGGACACCCATTCTGCACGTTGACTGAACAAATCTGCGGTCCATTGGTGTTCGGGTCGATGAACGCAACCTCGCCAGCGTGACACGCGGCTGAACCACAGAAATTGTTGCATTGCGCCATCGTACCAAAGTTGTTGCCTGAAAATCAAGGAAAGAGCGGGTTTCATCAGCAGACAAGCGCTAACGTTACATGTAATAGAACCTCTTAAACTGTTCATGCATTGAATCAAATGGTTCGTTAAAAAATTATACAGTCTTTGAAATATCCGCAGCTCAGACCCGTACCTTGAACCTTTGCGGCCCAAAGCCGTAACCGATTGAGCCATGGGCCCGTATACTAACCAGATGTATCGCAACCCTGATACGTGAAGTCGGCGCACGTTCGTGTCAGTCGATTGTAGAAGTATCGTTTGGTTGGCGTGCTGCCACAGGTTTGGCCGATATTCGGACTCGATTCACAGATGCGCGCCTTGGTCGGACAACAACGTGTTTGGAAGGTGCCGCCTTGAAAAATCAGGGGATTTAAAAAAGTTTTTGGCGCGGGTTTCGAACTCGCGACGTTTAAACCCCTGTTTTCTGAATAAACCACTGAGCTACGCGCACCTTCTGACGTGGCTGCGCATTCGTACCCAGCCGGGCAGGTGACCTGGGCTGAACAGATGCGTGGTGCATTCGATGTTGGCTCCATGTACGCCTGACCCCCGTTGGGACACCCGCCCACACCGCAGTACGTCTCGCACATGGTACGGGTGGCGAAATTGTTGGAATTGCCTGGAATTTACATAAGTAGGTACTGTTCTGAGTTCTTATGGATTTTCAATTATATTTGGGGCTGCTTCTTTCTAGAACTGCGGTTGTGGAATCGATAGCTGCATGAATGTAGGCCCAGTGAGGATCATTACAATTATGTACGACACTTTGCAAACAGATTTTATCAACAATGACAATGGTATTGGAAATAAGAGCCATCCTCTGTACTCTATGATTAGAAATCACAAATCAGAGTGAAACATCAGGTTGTTTATTCCAACGTGCATTGTGATCATAGCATGCAGTAACACGTTCCTCCCATGAACTGTTCCAACCAATAAAATTCAACAGTGATTGGAGAGCGAATGCCGAGAATCCACAATGTGACACCCCACTGCCCTCACCGTCGCATCCATAATACGTCATCGTGTTGCATCGTTGTGTGGCCGTGTCAAAAAACCATCTGCTGTGAGCCGGACCGCAGACCCGACCGGAGTCGGATGTCAGCGCACAGGTGTAGGCCTTGGCTGGACAGCAACCCCAGAGGAAACCGTCGAATTTGCATTCGTAGTTGATTGGACACACCTGAAATGAGCACGGGAAGCTGGCTTGCTGACTTTTCACAACCTTTTACGTTGCGCGGTGCACTTGAATTATGTACCTGATTTGCATTGGTACCGGCCCCCGAGCACCGGTAGTACTTTCCGTAACTGTCCTTGTAAGCCAAACCCTGAACGCATTTCGGCTCACCGCCCATGCCCACACAAGCGGTCTGACAGTCGAAGAGACTCTTGAAATTGTTGCTGTTGCCACCGCAACCTGAAAGTTTTTTTGTTTTTAAATTTTTCCAACACTTGTTTTTTCTGTCTCAACTGCGGGACACAGACCTGAATACTGGAACGACACGCACTCGCCCGTTTGTGGATTGTGCCAGTAGCGAGTCGTCCATTGGTTGGAACAGTAACCGACCACCATTGCTTGCGAACACAGTGTTTCTGAAAAGAATCAGTCAAAAATTGATGAATCATCGATCAATTAATTGCCCTAATTGGGGGCAAAAAACATTTTTAATCCCCACTGCGGGCCAAAAACTGGTTTCAACACGAATCGTAATGCAGCTCTACCACAATTGCCTTTCTTTCCTGATTAGGGCCAAAATGGTTTATGACCCCTTTTTGGCTTCGAGTTTCTTCGGCTCCAATCAATGATAAATTACATAATCAATCAATCACAGTAAATCAATAAATAAATCAACGACTAACGTGCTCGCGGACAGCATATCTGCAAATTCGATGTTGTGCTCGACGAACATTGGTACGAAGTCGGGCAATCGGTGTCACTCGAACATCGCTGGTTCTGACCGGTCGGCAGTTTCAATGGCTGACCGTTGGTGCACAACTCTGAAACATCACACCACATGCTGCGCTGAGAATTCGAACCTTCTTAATGCTCGCATTATTGTGCGCACTGCAAACGTGTGAACCACTGAGCTGCGCAAACGCTAGACAAGCTATGAAGGTAACCTTGCTGGCAGAAATTCTGACAATCCGATTGCGATCCGAAATTATTGAAATTGCCGCCCGCGCCCAGATACGTGAATTGGTCGCATAGTCCAGTGGAGGGATTGAAGAAATAACGCAGCGCGTTGGACGAGATTGTGTAGCCCTGCAAAATCAGGCAACTTGTGGAAATATATATGTACCTTGAAATCACATGAAAGAGAAAATATATTAACCTGGAATCCTGGGTCGAAAGCGGTCGGTGTGGTGACGTACGTACTTCGAGCGCCCAAGAATCCGCAAACGAACTCGGTTTTCCCACAACAAATGTAGTTGGAACCGATCCGATCACAATTGTGGTTACTGTCGCAATTATTTGAGGACGCTGAGCAATAGGCCAGACCGCCGGTCGATAGTTGACTCGTGTATTGGGCCGCCGAGCGGCCGCACGCTGAAATGAAATGGCACTGATGATGACCTGTGGCACCTTCAGGCTGTGAGAAAACCAAAAGTGACTTTTCAGAATACTACATGTACTACCTCACGCATATAACGAAACTATTTTTCAGCTGGCGCGCGTGCACAGAAAGAGGCACTAAACCATACACCTTACGAAACTCACAATCCTGACAGTAGGAACGACAATGGTCGACGGTGGCAAAGTTGTTGCCGTTTGTGTTGGTGATATCGGCGCCATTTGGATTGAACGTGAACTGCGAACAGGAACCGGACACACTGTTGAAGTAGTAACGCTGCGTGACTGCGGCGCCCGTGCCTGCACCGCCGGGACCAAGTGGCGAACTGCAGGTTAATGCTGGAAAAAATAGTGCTTGATGGCTTCATTTAAAGCTGATATGGTTGTCGTTAACGGAACTGCCTGTGTGATTCGTGCAAACGCAGCTGGCTGGGTGTCTGCCTGCAATGCAAAGGGACGCGTGCAAACTATAGCGCGACAACAGCAGTTCCGAGAGCGAATAAATGAATACAGGGTCGCCCCATAGCCCATTTGGGTCATTTACGACCACAGACATCCTGCTGCATTTGCATCAAACACAGGCAGTTATGTGTTGACAACGTTATGAACCTTATTTCATTCAATTTACGAAAAACACTTTTTGTATCAAACGGACCTCTACTCGGACAGCAGACGCCACTGGCCGAAAGAGCAGCGTTCGGAATACAGTCGTACATCTCTTGATGTCCGTTGACCTGTGTTGCAATCCGAAATTCAATATGATCTTTTCAAAAAAATTAACAGAAAGAGAAACACATTAACATATATACGAACGGGGAATGTGTTTGTGGTTCCAGCCGTGCAGCCCGATGCCACAGTGCACGCTTGCAAGCCGTTTCCAGTCAGATGCATCAGTGCGTTTAGTGCGGTCGCCGCTGGGTAGTCGGGCAGCGGGCAGTTGGTTCCGCCTGGAACGGGGATTGGTTTCCAGTTTTATTTTTGCTCAATTTTTTCCGGAAAAAATAGACTTTTTACACCCACCGATGAGCACACAAACACGTCCGTCCTTGGTGGGCACATCGTAGTACCCGGTGGCACAAATGCACCGACCGCTGCTGCACGTGGCACCCGGCCAAACCGAGGAACATTGAACATTGTAGAGACAGCCGGAGTTGCCCGGTTGGATTTCTGGAACGTAAAAATTATAAAACAATGTCACGTGATCTGGTCGCCAGAACGGAACGTCGCGTGTTTCTGTCCGTTGCAGTTTGGCGACCGCTAAATTTCACTAAAAATGAGCGCATCCAGACCGCGCAAACGCGCGCGATCCGATTTGTCGCGAAAGCAGAAGTAAAATTGCAGCAATTTTTGGTGATAAGTTGATAACCAGTCTTATGTTCTCTCCAAAGTGTGGACTAATTCAGGGCCCACTTTGACCACTGTGTGCCCTAAAAACTGTTGAAGGATCTGTTGTAAATGTGAAACATCAGCCAACCAGAATGACTCACTCTGATAGCACACATTGTTGTACTGCACCGAGCTGGACGTACACGCACACACACCGCTGCTGCAGAACATTAGGAAATTGACACAATCAGTGTTCTGCACACAATAGTCGCCCAGACGACCACTGCCTGAATGTGCAAGAGAAGGTTCAGGTGATTTTGTGATGTTTCACAAATGGTTGTCACATTCATGGATATAAAAGTGCCGCACGTATAAATATGTACGTACATTATTTATTTTGATTGCGACTCGATTACTCTACCTATATCATAGTAGAATACCACGACAATGTCTTTTGTTCAAGTTGATTATGCTCATACAGTATGTATGTGCAGCTCTAATGTCATCCTCAGTTTCTCATACCACCAGTTTGTCGCTTGAACCGTTCCCCCGATGCAACGGCGATCAGCTGAAGAAGCGTCGCGCAGAAATTTGTAAAGGGCGTCAGCCGGATTCTCATGTTGTTGAATTTGATTGATTTTGGTGCTGAAAGAAAAACAGTCAGCTGTCACGTATTTCATAATTGTTGGTTATTGTTATCATTATTTATTGTTGTTACAGAAAAACACCGACGACGATATAGATTAAGAAAACAAGCCACTTCAATTGATGGACGGCGGCTTTGCGCTGTTATTCACTGAAAAACCAGATTATACTGCATGTCGAAAATCACAGGATGCGCTACATTGGGCCCGCACACAAAGCGGTAACAGATCAAAGCTGACTGTTTAAGAGCAAAAGTGAATCTCTTGCTTTCGACACACACACACAGGTCCTGTGACATACAGAATGTGTCGACTGTGTAAAGACAGCCGGGCAGGATGCGGTTTTGAAATGATAAAAAAACGCGAAAAGTGATACTTTTGACAATGCTTTTTCAAACGTTTGAATTTTGACGGATTAGGATGGATCGGCAGTTTGGGTTGAATGATAAAAAGCCTCATTGCAAAAAGGTTTTCGCAACGAATAATGTCAGGTGAATGCCAGCTACTGAAAGGTCCGGGGACATCGTCGCGCGTATTTACAACTAGCTCGGGTTTAGGCTCAGGCTTAGGCTTAGGCTTGTGATTGGGCTTAGGCTTAGGCTTAGGCCTACGCTTCGGCCTAGGCTTAGGCTTAGGCTTCCAGCTTTCCCTAACAGCCGGATATGTTGTAATTCACATAACGCGCGACCATGTGACAAAGAGCGACGATGTCTCACAACCTACTGAAAACAGCGGCACGCATTGGTGATGGTGATATATTGATTCATAGCTCTTGGCTCACGCACTCGCTCTCTCCCAATCGTTTGGTTCACTGATAATCGATTAAAGGGAGTGTCCAACTATATCTACAATTCATGTTGAAGACTGGTCCTTGGCAGCGGTTTTTGTTGTAAAGTACACAACCAGGGTACAACGAGGTGGTTTTTAAAGCAAGTTCTGTTACTATCAAACAAACACACATTGCTTAATGCTATAAATCGGCGAACAAAGCTGGTTAGCGTGCGCCTCGGCTAAGCATGAGTGAAAATCTGAATATTCGGACTTTATGTCAGAACAGGCTCTTGTCTCATCACAGCTCATCTCAATGTGTTACTCAGAAGTGCCCATCTACATACATTATTGTTGGTAAGGTAAGGCTGAAAAGCGCATCAACACAGTAACAGTACTGAAAAACAGCTTTTTCATCACAGGCTTGCGTGTCTCGGTATTACATAGACCAATCGGCTTAATCTAAAACGCAAATACCTACGAAATGGCTCGTTGCCCCCCCCCCATCACAACAATAACGTCATTGTTGACTGCATCAAACATTTTGGGGTTCGTTGTGGCTCTCGGATCAATTATACAATTGCGATTTTCCTTTATATTATAATTGTCAAAATAAAGCTTTATGGAAAAAATCAATCCAATTGCCAGGTCGAAGGTGAAAACAATACAAAAAGCGAAAGTGACCAGTCAAGCATGATACAGGTTAAACAATTGCTGTGATAATGTGAATTTTTGTGCTTGTATAGTCCAGCCAAGTGCTCATGAGACGACTTTTTTAAAGCTTGCTTGGCCATATTCAAAATTGCGCCGGTTACACGGGTTTTCGCAAACAAAAGAAAGAGATTGGGCCGAGAGAGATGATGACAAGTTCCAGCTGGCTGACCTCAATTTGTTGCGTGCTTACGCGAACAGCAACATCGTTCAACACACAAATGTTTTGGGAGTCAAAAGGGAATTTACGCACCGAGGTGGAGAGCGTGTTTTTAAAAAATACATGCATTTCTCTTTCTTTCATTTCCGAAATACGTGGAACCGGAACATTATTGGATCCGTTAAAGTCAACTTCAAAATAAGTCGTCTCATGGTCATGAGTTCGTGGCTGAAGTATACTGTTATTTTGTTTATTTGTTTACAATTGAGACCTGGCGTTTTCAAGTGTGAGCAATAGCCCCCAGCTACACTTCACGTATCCAAAAACACAACCTGTTAGCAGTTGGTTGTGCGCTTTTGTGGGTTGATGACCAGTTTATCTAGGCGTGGGAGATGCGACACAACCCCTTTCAACAATTCAGCACACAGACGTGTTTGTGGGGGGAACAAAGAGGTCTGTGACGTAACGTGCGGTGGAAGTGCGGATTTCGGAAATTCATTTCTTTTCGCGTGGGAACCAATCCAAGTAGTACATCACCATTTTTTGCATTCCCTGGTTATTTGGAAAACGTAAGAACATCTATTTTTAACACGCCCAATCACTTGTTACATTTGCTGTCACAAAGTGGGGCTGTCTGCTCATTCTAATTGCATGACTCTACGTTCGCCAAGTACATTTACCCACTTTTCTTTGCTGGTGGCTCAATGAGAGAGCTTTCGAGTGGTCGATTGTCTACACCTAGTTCCAGTCGGAATGATAATACCGATAATACCAAAACGCCGAGACGGACTGTACGTATGCGCGTGAAAAATGGCACAAAATAAAGAATTTAGTGAGGGCGGTACACTTTGAAACGAAACACTTTGAATAACAGCTGTTTAGCGTAAACGAGTGACCTGCATACTCTATAGAAGCTGCACACGTTTATTTCGTTCAAATAACAGGCTGACAAACAAGGTCATTTTCATGCATTTTCGAACGAATTTGCCCCCATCAAAGGCACTGAAAGAATGGCAACACACGTCACGAAAGACAAAATGTTTAAAACAATAGTTAACTTTTGAATATCTAAGCATGTATTCGAAATTCGAATGTTTGCAAGAAAAACGACGTTCAAGTTTTTGAAATAACAAAAACAACAACTGCTGCAACCAAAACACGACGCTCAACATGCCGATCACCAGTGATCGATTGTTTGTCCTGTTTTCATTGTTGTGCACCGTGTGCGATGCGATGATGCAAATACCCGAACCGAATGTGCCGAAGACCGACGGGACTGTCCGAGAGGTGGCGTTCATCATTTCGGGATCGGCCAACTTCGGAGGCAACGCTGATGGGGCGCATGCGGAGGGCATTGAGAAATACGTCACGTGGCTCGTGGAGTGAGTTCGCGCATATACCAAGATTTGTTCAGACTTTGCGACGGAAGAAAGAGCTTTTCGCCCTCCGGGCGTCGGGATAGTTATTCAGTCGTCAACTCTGGTTGTCAACTAAGGCCAGCACGCGTGTGCTATGTGATGCACGCGAGTTGCGTGCATTTGATGTCCCAACGACAATACGGCTCCGCAAATGTGCGCGAGCAATTTATATGTATGAAATTAGCGGCAAAGTATGCAGCCTATAACACAGGTGGATATTGGTCGCACAATGACTATATAAGAATTCATCAAATCAATCCTGACTTTCACGTTCAGTCACTCTTAACCACTGTGCTATTTGTGATTCTCACAAAACATTTTCACCTGAAAATAATCCATCAGATCAACCACGTTGCCGCAGGTCTGAAACATTCTCTTTACAACGTGTTTTGTGTGCGATCGCGCAACGCAACGTCACTGCCCCGTCACTTTCCCTCTTTGCAATTCAGGAAAAAAATTTGACCAATTCTTATAAAGTCATTGTGCGACCAATACCTATGGTGTTCGAAGTTGATAACATTATACAGTTTGGTCCGGTCTGAGTTGACGACACGAGTGTACCCTATGAAAACAACGTGTTGTTCTCAACTGGAGTTGTGCACCGTGCTTTAGAAGCTTGTGTTAGGCACAGTGATGTGGTTGGGGGTATGGGGGTAATACCCCAACTGCTAGAGCTTTCTGGTTCCCGAACCCATACCACCCCCAAACTGGCTAGCTAGCTAGCTTTCTTGCTCCGGTCATCAAGTCAAAAAAGTGTTGATTTTAGTGTCAAAATGACCATTTTATGGGCCAAACTGGTCAAATTCGCTAAAATTTTCTCTCACATGCACAGAAATACGCATTTTGAGGCTTAGCTTAGCATAATTTCGACCAATTTTTTAACCCTTGTTTTTGACTTCTGGACCAATACCCCTCAAATCGGGGTACCCGGCTAGCTAGCTGGCTTTCTTGCGCCGGACCCCTCCAGCTATACCTATAGCTAGCTTTCTTGCTCGGACCAACTATGTACATCACTGGTTAGACAGCATCAGACATGCAAATACGCCGATTCTGCAAATTGAAAGCATTTTGAACCACTTTTATGTCTTTAGTGCATATCTGCGTGTGGTATAAACGTTTGGCGGTCATACGTAGCGCCACAATGTACAATATGCCGCTCTGATCTTGCAGACAGTGCTCGAAGGACTTCGTCACTTATTATGATGAGATAAAACCATAAATATAGCTTTCGTACTTGCATTTATCATTTATCATGCTGCAAAAGAACAGGCAGAAAATCAAATTCAGCAGCAGCATTCGTCACACACTAACACTCAGGGCTGGGTTAAAAAAAAGTAAAAAAATTTTTAATAAATTTTTTTAAAAAAGTTCCCACTTTTTCGATTTTCAAAAATTAGAAAAGTAAGTTCACTTTTTTATTATTATTTCTCAACTTTTTTATTATTCCCCCTTTTTTGTTGTAAAATGCATGTTTTTATGCATGTTTCTGCTTGTTTTTTCTCAAAAATCGCCTGCGGCGGCGCTTGTATTTCGCTTCTGTACAATGTCATCACAATGTTAGACCAGGGTTGAGCAAAAAACGTTTTTTTTCAAAAAATCGTTTTTTTAAAACGCCCAGATGACCAAATTATGCCCCCAAAAAAATTGGAAAACGCTCATGTTGGGAAGAAAACGGGGTTAAATGAAGTAATTCTATGTGTTCCGAGGCAAAATAAACGGGTTTCAACCCTTTTCTAGAGAGTTGTTAACAGCCCATATCAGACCCGCATCATGGTACCAACTTTGGCCGCGGTCATCACTGAAAGTCAAACTCCGTATATCGACGTATCTCGACAAAGTAAAAATTGGTCGAAAATTTTTTGAAAAAAATGGGACAAAAAATTGATTTTCCTTGATAATCAGGGTACTTTCCCTGAAAAATCAGGGAAAATCAAGGAAATTCAGGATTTAAAAAAACGAAAAACGACCCAGGCGTTTTTTTCTTCTAGCAAGTCAAATCTGATTGAAGTATAAAATTATCGTGCCAAAACGCAGGAGGTCACTAACCGGTGGTTATGCAGCTGTTTTCATGTAATTTCGCTAAAAAATGCGCTAATTATTTTCCTTTCCCGCAACACGCCTTCACTTGTCATACTACAACCTATGTATGCAGGTACATACAGTATGTATTGTCCCGCCACGAACTCATGAGACGACTTATTTTGAAGTAGACTTGAACGGATCCAGTAATGTTCCGGTTCCACGTATTTCGGAAATGAAAGAAAGAGAAATGCATGTAGTTTTTAAAAACACGCTCTCCACCTCGGTGCGTAAATTCCCTTTTGACTCCCAAAACAATTGTGTGTTGAACGATGTTGCTGTTCGCTGAAACATTGCATGTTTAAGCGCGGCTCAGCCGCCTATACAACGCACGTAAACGCTCAACACACAACGCTCTGGCTGCTGGCTTCACTGTGGACACAATGAATGTTTCATTTAACCCACAGAAGCTGGTTTGTGTGTGTTTCGCTTCGTAACTTTTCTTGTCTGCTCAGTCTGAATTTTGTGTCCGGAAATTGATTTAATTCGAAAAGTAACCCTCAAGATTTCGCGATTTAGCAAGTTAGAAGTCGCGGTTTTTTGCACACGGCGGCCTTTCGAAGACATCTTTCAATTCCACCCAACAAAACATAGGGTTAGGAGACGTTAGACACACCCTTTAAGGAAATGCGCGCCTTTGTTAGTTGCGCCTATAACATGCGCACTAAAATTAATCGTGTATAGTCCATCCACCAGCTCATTAGACGCAGTTGTGGTTCCACATGTGTTTCGAAACATTTCGAAACCAAAAGAAAGAGAAATTGGGTATGTTTATACATTGTTGATTTCTCTTTCTTTTGTTTTCGAAAACTTTCGAAACACGTGGAACCGTAACAGGTGTCTCATGAACTGGTGGTTGGACTATACACTACTGTCACCAGTGCGTGTACCCCTTTCCGTGATTCGTACTGTAGAAGCGTTTTCCGATTTCGTCCCATGTTTTGCAGAGCGCAAGAGAAACAGGCCGACAGTTTGGACGTGAGTGCGGCCTGGACGAATCCGACGTCGGACACGTTCCCATTCGAATCGATCGGGCGTCTGTTGCGCAAACAACGATTCATGAAACGCTTCGTTCGCTTCATCACACGCAACGCGCTGCCGCTCGCCCACTCGGACAGAGCCGGTGCGCGCGCGATGTGAAACATCAGACGATAGTTTGCCCTTTGATTATTATGTTGTTCGACACCTGATTTCACGGACGGGTGGTGCACGAGGACATCGCGTTCGATACGAGTAAAGTTAAAAATAGCAAGTATACTTGGATTTATTTCGTTTTTTGCTTGCAGTTTTTGGCTAGAGCAAAAAAAATGACAAAAAGTTTTTTCAAATCAATATCCATGCTAGCATCTGTAAAACATCGGAGCCACTGGGCATACTCGAATAAAATGGCCACGTAAGGACCTCGGTGGATTATTCAGGCTTTTTCGGTAATCTTTCAGGCCTGAACGCATCGATCGAGTACGCAATTAATGAGCTCTTCTCCGAGGTACCGCCGGCTCCAGAACTGGACCCGACGGCCGACCCCCTTGTCTTGGACCGGACACCAGTGATTGTGCCTGATCAAACAAGGCTGCTGTTCGTGTTCACACATTACGCTGTTGAACAGTGGGAGATTGAGGCGTTCCTGTCGATTGAGTGCTCACCGGTGTGTTTTGTGGTTGAAAAAAACTAGGCTACTAACAGCACACACACACAAAAAATGTAAACTGATCTACAAAACTAAAATTTTAAACCATTTTTGTTATTTATTCGTTGACGAATGACATGTTCGATCCGAAAGGTAACCCGTAGCTGTTTGAACTCAACTCACTTTTTTAATGGCGGATCCAGCTTTTGGCCAAGGGAGGGGCCAAATCCAAAAAGTCATTTTTATCCAGTGCTTGTTCCATTTTTGAAAAATCATTTTTATGTAGTGCTTTTTCGAATTTCGCGCTTTTAACGCCAAATATTACAGAAAATGTGACAATGCGCGCGAAGCGCGCGAAATTTGGCACTTTTTGCGCGCGCGAGAGCCAACATTGGGTGATATTTTCGAAACGGTGTAAAGGTAAGGGAAAAGGGGGACAACAAGAAAAAACAAAACCCCCCCCCCCCCCCCCCCCCCCTCCCCCTTAAAACCCCTGATTGAAAATTGGTGTGCTTGACGCGCGAAGCGCGCGATTTTTGGACTTTTGAAGTGTATCAGTGTGAAAATCCTGCGATCTAGGGGTTCTTTTTCCTTCCTTCCGAAACGGTGGCCCCCTTCAGAGGCCAAATGGACCAAAGGTGGGGCCATGGCCCCTGTGGCTCTTCTGGATCCGCCCTTGAACCTTTTATAGGTGGATGTTAAGCGGACACACTGTAAACACATTTGGATGTAATAATTTTGAAAGCAAGTCCGTTGGCATGGACTCGCCTAAAGCAAGCCGCAGAGTTGGTTTGGCAAGCTTGTTTAAGGCAAGTTCATGCCAGAGCGCCTGCCCACAGAGTTGACACGGCCCATTGATGATACACGATCTAATGCGGATCTGTCAATTGGCGTTTTCATGGCTCCATTCCGCAAATCCCCAACTTCGTAGAACTCAGTCGGACTCTTTCCTCAACCGAATGCGGGGTCCGATCATTAAAGTTTTATAGCGGGATTGTGTTTTCAGGTACTCACCGTTGTCGTACTGTTCCCGGACGCAGACCAGGACTGTTCGTCGACGAACACAACGTTGGCGCTGATCAACAGTTATCTGGCCGGCAAGCACGAGGGGACGTTTGCGTTTTGCGCATCGCACGCACAAGATGACCACGCGGATGACGAGATACAGCACGTGACGCAACGCGTTGAACAGAATTTGGCGACCCAGCAAGGTTGATAAGAAAACTAGATTTCTTAAAAATTATGAAATCTGGCAATAAAACTTTCAGTCTATAATTTTTTTAGTTCGTTAACTGCCGTTACTGGGCAGAATTCCCCCAACTTTGGCCTGCTGTCCGTGAATTTTTTATATTGCTGACGGTAATGGGTGTTTTGGAACGTGCTCAATCACAGTGATCGGATCGCATCTGCCTTGCTGTTCTTTGGTCCACATTGGTCTAGTGTTAAACGAGCGGAAAAAAGTTCCCAAGCAGCCCCCAGACCAAAAGTGAGTCCACTAGTGCCTATACGCTCACTCAGTTGTCAGTTGGTTGTGAAATTTTTTAGTCGACGTCATACTCACAATTTCCGTGTTGATCTTGTGCACAGGCAGCCGAATTTCCTGCAGAAATGAAGATTTTTAGATCTAAGCCTAAGCGCTGAAAGGTTTCAAAAAATTTTTGTAGTTCCACAACAAAACACAATTCCCCCATCCTGCGCAGAGGTGTACGAGCGCTGCGAGCTATTCTATGTGCCACCCACAGCGGTACCCCTTGATCTATCGAGTGTGACCATCCCGTTTGCGGCCAGCCTTGGTGGTTTCGTGCTCGTTTTCGTGATCGGCGGCCTGGCGTTTCGCGGCTACAAACTGCGAAAGGCGAAAAATGCGCGATACTCCATCAGAGCTGGGCTGTTTATGAACTATGAGGTGGGTGTTGTTGTTGTTATGTCGCCCAGAGTGTTGTCAGAGGTGGCAGTTGCATTGAAACTTTTAAAAAACTCCGGCGCTAAACTTCTAACCGAGAAGGTTGGCCTGCCAAGAAATATCCAAGAAACACGCATTCGGGTCGGAACATCAATGGAAAATCTCTATCTGTGCTGTCGGGTGACGAAACTATATTGTTGGGAGTACGTCACAGTTTTGTTCCCACCATACAGCTCTACTCGTTAAATCTCCCAAACTAATCCCGTTGGGCCAAACCTATGTATGTACGAGGGCGACGAGACAATCTTGGTATACACTGTCGCAGAAATACATGTATATCATACAGTATGATTTTTGTCCTAAAAAAACAAAAAAAAAAAAAAAAAAAAAAAAAAAAAAAAAAATAAAAAAAAAAAAAAAAACAAAAACAAAAAACAAAAACAAAACCAAAATATGTACGTATTCGTATTCGTATATGTTCGCAGCAAATGGTCTCCAACCGCAATCAAGCGTCGGCCATTCGTGCGTGTGTTAACGAGGAAGCGCACGCCAAACTTGCTGCCAACGCCGACCGCGTCGCGGGCGAATTGCGCCGAGGCAAACGTCAAGCGGCGCGAAGGACCAAATCGGATCAGAGCGAGCGGGGCAGCGCCAAAGGACGAAAGCGGGGCACGCGCAGCAGGGCATCGACCGCCGACCCGCCATCACGATCCAGCACCGGTCGAAAGGGTCGTGGTCGACAGAGGTGAGCGATTGTACACTCAGTCCCGTATTTGACAACGTTTTTGCACAAATTGCGTGTAGTGTGAGTGTGTCCGGCTGGAGCCTAAGCCCAAGCCTATAAATAGGTCAAATATGCTGGGCCTGCGGCCGGGCCTGAAAAGGTCGGGCCGGAACTTCCGGGCCTGAAAAGGCCCGAAAAATAGATTGATGCACTGATGTCATGGGGCTGACAGGCTCAGTCATACACACACTGGCGATCACTTGTATCAAAACGAAACAACTTTAAAAAGATTGGATTGTCTTAAATTATTAAATTAAATTTGCAAATTTTTTTAATGAAATATCAATATTCAAATTTTATAAAATTTATATTTCAGCAACAAAAGTCGGACCGAACCCGATGTTTCAACAACTGTGGTCATAGACGATGATACCAGCACCAACCAGCATACGAGCAAATCACCTGCTGTGCCGCATAAACGCAACAGCACGCTGCGTCGCGCGAGGGGATCGGGGTTCAGGAAACAGAAGGACAGTTTTTCTGAAGCAGATGAACCGTCGGATGCGTTCAGGTGGGCGTTGCGCAGTGGGCTAGCAGCAGGTGCTGTCATGTGGAAAGGAACGGGTTCGAAACAGTGCCGAAAGAGGCGCTGATACCGTGTTTTTGCATACAGAGCATTTGCCCCCTTTCCTCCGAATGGAGCCAATGCAGACCCCTTGAGGGGTCGCATAAACCGTTTGAAAAAATCCGAAGAGTTAGTGACCTACGCAAACAGCAAAAATCATTTGTCACTGGGTTAATTTTTTCAAGAGTTTTTAGTATACCCTAGAAATATAAGCCATCAAAAGATGTTCGAGGGCTAAAAATGTTGGTTAGAAACCGTTCCTAACGCTCATCCTCAAAAAATGTTTTCATGGTTTCATGAAAAATGTCACTGATTTCGTCTGCAAAAAACAAATTTGAATGGATAGTTTTACACTTATTCAACAGCTGTTCAAACCTTGAATAACGTGCGTAAAGATGGAGTTATTCTTGTCCTCATGTAGACGTTTTGTCCGCATGGACAAAACATTTTATCGCTCATATTTTGCAATTGGTACAGCAGTAGCTTCGAAAATCGTAACAGTTGTTCATCAGGTCTAGGGGAACAACTAATATGCTGGTCAAAGCTGATGTTTCAACAATTGAGAAACTACGGGCGGAACAAAGTTTTGTCCATGCGGACAAAATGTCCACCTGAGGACAAGTATAACTCCACCTTTAGAGCACATATAAAGGGATTGGAAATAATGGCAATAACTTGAAGAACCTTCAATGTCTTTTCGATCAACGTGGTTTCCGATCAGAGAACCCTGCTTGACTCAGCCTCAATTATACTCGCAGCGGTCAACCAGCAGCCAGAAAGCTGGTGCGCACAAATACGTACAACAATCATCATGAGCAGACGAAGAAACCTGTGGCACGGAAAATGACTACACAGGCAAATATGCTTTGTTGATGTTTTTGGTGATCGATTGGAGTGGATTCGGTTGCGTCTTGTCCTTAGTGTAATAACGTGCTCTACTGCCATCCAATGACAAGACAGACGGACCGATCCAATGACAACACCAAGTTGTATAACACTCGTGATTTTCAAACTGATTTTTGTTGTCTGTTGTTCTCGCATTTTATTTGTGCATTATCTGTTTTGCTTCCAATTTTATATTGACGTGTAATTTGATGGCGTAGTGCATGTATAATTGCGCTTTACCGTATATTACGGTGATAAAAATGCATATATAATAAATGGACAGGAAAATGCCAAACTGGAACAAAACAGCACCACTTCATCTCGGTTCTCATTTTAGCATCACTCCACTATGATCAAATCTTCCATGATTACGTATCCAGTATAATCCTGTCAAAAATTCCTATCCGACATTTTTAAATAGAAAATGCTGATAAAAGACGTTCACAAAACATCAAGCTGACAATCGTGTTTTCTGAGGATTCATAAAAACAACAGTAATATAGGCAGGAACAACTATGTATATAATTATACAACAATTCCAACTATATACTTAACCAGTCCATAATCGTTCTGCTCAAATCGCAGTGCTACTACCAGTGCTGGCCTGTTTCGCCATTGCAGCACCCCTGTTTCGCCGCATGGGTGGTGTGGGCGCATCAGTAGTGCCTTCGGCCAACACACCATCCGATCCCATGGCCCGCGTCGGACGAAGGTTGTTACTCGGGGCACCACCGAACTCCTCAGCGGCCACCAACGTGTCTTGGTCGCTGGCAAAGGGATAAGTTAAACACAGAAATCGAATTGCACGGACCGGTCTCGGTCACTCTGAATTAGGCTCTACGTTTGAAGTTGTTCTCAGATCGCTAACAGATACAAATATAGCCTATTTAGCAAGCACTCCGGCATATCCGAACCTTTCATTCGATCCCCTCGGCTTTGTGACGTCATCTTCTTGTGCAGCCGGGTCAATGTACGGCTCAAGGCTGTTGCCGCGCACGGCAGCCGCCTCCGCCACCGTTTGCTTGCCAACTGAACCCGTGTATGGGGGTGGAGCATCTGGAGTAACAATATTAAGGTGATGTTTCATTTTTTGAATATCTGTAAAACATCGGTCTGTTTTGCATTACATTGTACGAAAAGGGAACCGTTGCGGAGCAGGAGGAAAAACTGCCACTTTGGTACAGTGAGGAGTTCTACAGTATGTTCTGCTGTCTCATCAAAAACAATTCCACTCAAACTAAAATTCACCTTGAGCAACAGGCATCATGCGTCGTCCATTTTTCGGCACCAGGAATGCCCTGATACCCGACTCATCAGCGCGAGCGAATGACTGACGTTGCGCACTCAGGTCACGCAGTTTGTGTTGCCCGCGACGCAGTGACACGTACTCACGCAGTTGCTCCCTGCAATATATGCAGTACGAACATTTCGTAAATGGGAAACATGGGCCGATTCAATTCTGTGCTTTAAAAAAATCTAAAAAATAAAGTAATTTTTTGTTACCCCGGTGTTTTGTAGTCGCGCCATCTCTGACCCTCGCGATGACCGAAGAAGATCAAACTGAGCACCAGTAGAAGAAAGACGAGAATCACCCCGGGGATGGGGAGGACCTAAAAAATTTGTTCAAAAAACAGTGTCATTTTTCAACAATTTTTGTTTAAATTCTGACCATAATCCAATCAGCGAAATACTCGCGTCGCAGCTCCTTTTTCGTGTGTGGCTGAAAGGATGAAAATGTTTTTTTTGAAAAATATTCCACATTTTTTCATAAAAAGCGAAAAAAACCAGAACCTGAAACCGCGGTGGTGGCACCTCGGGTGTGTTGATAAGCAGGGTCTTGTTGTGCACGCCAAAGTCGCTGTACGTTAATGCATCCACACCCATGTCACTTGACATTATGCCGCCGTATTTTATGGTCGCCCGTTTGCTGCGTAAATCGATCGTGACCTGAATCAAGCGATTGATGACTGATGATGACCTGGTGCACCAACTGCCTGTGACAATACAAAAGAGTGCATAACGTCACTGTTGTGCGGTACCATGGTGCGCGGTTGTCTTAAAAATCGCTTCGGTTAAAATTGACACCGCATTATTCCTTCAAAAAACTCAATACACTAACCACTTCAAATTTGCACCAATCGATTTCGTAGTACGGCTTGAACTGTTTATTGAGCGGATAGAGATGTGCCTTTGCCTTGCAGTGCTCCATGTTGTTGCGAATGTCTTCGGCCGTCGTGATCACCGAGCGCGGGAAACTGGACTTTGTTGCGATGCTCACCACCGTGCTGAAACATTAGTTAGAATAGAATGGAACCCTAAGCTCGCAGCTGCAGACAGTGTAATCCATCCTGCAACCCGTGGCATGGGTACGGTCGATAGATGACGTCACACAGGGTTGCGTGACTCGAACGTTAACATGAGGGCGATCTTAGCGATCCAAACCGTGTACCGATCTCTGCTAATTTCGGTGCCAGGCTTGAGGATTTTATAAAAACACAAAGACACCGCACAGTTTGCGATTCCAAAATGAAGCACGCACCCATCTTTGCTGCTCTGACCCGTTCCCGCTGTGACGCTGCGTTTGTGACGCGCGGCCGGTTTCATATCACGAATGTACGGAAGAGAAAAACGACCGCCAAAAGCAGACCTGGTAAAAAGTTTATTAAGATTTGAGAAAATCACTTTTTGGAAAGATAGAGCCCCAGGTATTTTTTTACCCATATTCATGTGACCATCGCCGACATCAACACAGCCCCATTATGTCGTAACATGTGCATGTTTCCTGGCGCTCTACGTTGACGGCTGAACCGGTGATTTGAAAATATTCATTTGCTGTTTACCTGATCGTGGTCATGAGGTGCGCGAGACGTCCGCTTTCTTCGGTCAAAAGTTCGTGCAGTTCATAGTTCTGTACCCATAAATGTGCAAGTTGACGAATGAGACCAGTGCCCACGTCGACTGGAAACATAAAAAAGTATAATTGATTTAAAAAATTCAAATGATCGAAAACTTTTTAAAGCAATTTTGCGTAAATAAACACACAATGCACACCTGGTCCGTCGGCCACTTCAATTTTGTATTCCTTTGTGTTCATTTCGTACGAATCGTCGAGGCGGGCAATCACCTACGAGCCGACAAAAATTTCCAACAACTTTATGTAAACAAGTTTGATCAATTTTAATCAGAGGAAATCTCATAATCGTGTCTTGTTGGCGATTTGTCTTTCAAAATTACCTGAATATGATACTGCCTAACTTCAGTGTCAGGCACACCAAACAGGTACGCAATGCCACGGTGTTGTGACTCGGCCACATGCATCCAGCCTGGCAGCGTTGGACTGCCGACAGCCGAGGCCAGCCAGGTGATGTTGGCTGAAAATTGAATAATAAAAATTATTCTAAGGATACCATTTTCTTTCCGGCGATGCAATACCGGGTGACCGCGTGTTTTAGCATAAACGACCAGGAAAAAAGCAAGGTGGGATAGTAAATTATTGTACCCAATGTTTCGCAAAGAATAGTGCAAGCTCACATGAGGTTATTGTTGAACCGACTTGGGTGGAAGCCACGAGAAAACATAGAGATAAGAAAAATATAGCCAGAAAAAGAAAAAGGACACTCTTTGATGACTTTCATGAGTAGTGCGATCATATTGTGTAATACGCAACAAAATGTGTCAGAGGCCGTTTGGTCATCGGGGTGAATCATGAAAACTTGCCCGTATTTTCGTCGCTGTTGCTGTGCTCCCGCATACCTTATAATTTACAAGTCCCAGAAAGAAAATACATAGATGGATATTTTTGAAGTTTTTATAAGAATGCAATTCGGAGCAAACTTACTGTAGCCGGATCGAGGGAAGAAGCTCTGTGAATGCAACATCATTTTGAACATTTCACCCCTGGTCGCGCGAGCCGTCTCGACCTTGATAATTTGTAATTGCCCATCGCTGGTACAAATAAAAATTAATCGCAGTAAAAATATTAATTTTAGATCCATTTTTTCAAACTTTTTCTGAAAAGTAGGGTGAAATGTGTCAGCGCAGTGGATATGGAAAAATTTTCGAAAATAACCGTCAAAGGGGAAATGTTTGGCGGCTCAAATTTCGAAAACAACCCGACATGACACGATGCTTAACCACAAATGTATAGCAAGAACACCTAAAAGTAACACAAAATATATTTTAGAGAGCGGCTGAGCACAGCAAAGGGCGCGCTTGTTTGCAAAACGTCTGGCTTGCAAAGTACAGCTCAACAAGATGCAAGCCTCAGTCAGAAGCCGTGCGAGAAACAAGGGTGCCACTGGTTCTGGTTGGTGTAACAGCTGCGCGCTGTGTGTTATAAAGTTGAGTTGTATACGTTTATGGTTTCGTGGAAATCTGAGATTTACGATTTGTGGCCCAAAAATTGTGACCATCACAAGTCAGAAGCAAAATCATTGAAACAGTCAACTAAACAGTCGTTTAGTGACAACATGCACTAAACGTACATATCTCATGGCAATGACATATTGGCCATGGCGCTGCATATGCGTGAAAATGAGCTTTTTTGGGGTGCACTTGTGGAAATCCAAGGCATTACGGTGATGATGCTTTTTGTTGGCTCCCAATTGACAGACTGCTCCACAGCGATGTGTGGGCACCTCGAACTTCACTCTTGGTTGATGTCTGGATCTGTTTCCGATAGATTTTGTTGGGAAACTGGCACACCAAGAAAATAGGCGCCAAAAATTGTATTTGGCACGAAATATACCAATTGCATTTGTTTGAACAAGTTCACAAAAAAAACAAAAGATTGGTGCAACATTCACAGCGTATCTGGAAGTTTGATCAATTAGCTGCTGAACGGAAAGCTGTCATTGGATTTACACGTGACGTTTCATCTTTCCAATGTGCGCCAAAAAGTTAGGCCGATTGGTGTTGAGTGTGTAAACTGTTGCGTTTTTGTCATATTGGTCATCGTTCGGTACTACTGACTGAACCTCAGGCATACGAGTTTTTATGCCAGTGACATAATTGCACATCAATCATCAGCAATTGTGTTGCGAGCAAGCACTTTTGGACGTTCTTGACATTAGTGTCCTCCCTCCGTTTTCATTTGTGCGCGACCAATGAACCCCAAAGACATAAGTAACATCTCTTTCCCAATTTTTGAATAAAAAGTATCTCTCGGACAGTTCAAATTTCATCTTTGTTCTTGACGCGTGTGTCAGCTAGCGCGTAGAGTAATCGGTAATGAAACCAACAAGACAAGAGCCATATTCCAGCAGCAAAGAAACCGAAATGGGGTTGGTCATGGTCGGTCAGACCGCATCAGCACACGTAAAGCTTCCAGTTCGTTTGCGGTTCCTGCAAATTGGGGCAGGTTTTTTCGGAAACAACATTGTCAAAATTGTGCACCCGGCAAAAAACTGTGTGATTTGGTTTACCACATAGAGTGCACATGCAAATTAAAGGTGGCCACATGGAGTGCACGTACAAATGAAAGGTTGTCATCAGTCCCCTGAGTATGAATATGTCATAATGTTTTGTGAGAGTGTCCTGACTATATAGGCTTCTATTCGGTCCGGTTCTGTTCAAAGTTCCTGCAACGTCGTTGTACAGAATACATGACGAAAGATCAGGACCACGTGTACCGAATTGGGCGCCTTGCTTCGAGGTGGGAGGGACGCACAGAAAAACGAGATTAGCGCACAGGTTTGGGAGTCCCACCGTCAGTTTTTGTGTCATTATGCTTTTCGGCTGCATTCTCACGTTCGCTTCTAGTCCGACGCGTGGACTGGAATTTTCGAAACGGCGCAGGGCAGAAGCGTTGAGTACTGAACAATTGGCCAAGAATTGATGACACCGATGAGGTCTGCGGCTCACACCTCCACCCGTCAGTGAAAACAACCGGTCTCTCTCAGTCACTAACGCATACTGTATAATGATTTGAGTACATTATTACACTGCTTGGTGGCTCCATGTATAGCTCCGCTTGCCTGAACCTCACACCTGTGCGTTGCACAGGAGCCAGAGGTGTTCGCACCCAGCCACGAGGCCTGGCCAGGGTTGGGCAAAAAACAACATCGTTCTTATTTAACGAAAGACGTTTATTAAAAAATGGGTCGTTCTTCGTTTTTTTAAATCCTGATTTTCCCTGATTTTTTCAATGAAAGTACCCTAATTTTCAAGGAAAATCAATTTTTTTGCCCACTATTCCTCAAAAATTTTCAACCAATTTTTACTTTGTCGAGATACGTCGATATACGGCGTTTGATTTTCATGGTCGACCCCATACCAAATTTGGTTAGATGATGTGGGCCAAATCGCAATGTTTGCAACTCGCTAGAAAAAAGGTTGAAACATGTTTATTTTGCCTTTAACACAGAGAACTACTCTGTTTAGCCGTTATTTCTTCCTAAAACGCATCTTTTCAAACTTTTTTGGAGCTGTTTTGGGCAGCTAGGCGTTTTTGAAAAGTTTCTTAAAAAACATTAAAAAAACGAACTATTAAAAAAGTTTTTTGCCCAACCCTGGGCCTGGCGCCTCACCCGTCTGTGAAAACAGGCCGAAACGGGCAACGCACTGCACACACATTCCTTATCGACTTTCATGCCCGGTTTTTGTCGACATCGCTTCGAAAATTCCACCCCTGATCCTGGCTGAATGCTTGGGTTTGGTCAGCAAGCAAGTGTCTAGCCGAAATTTCCGCAATAGATTTTAACTTGACATTGTGTTTGTCACCTTCGTAATGCAGTGAAACGAATTTATAGAGTTTATATTGATATTTTCAGACCAATTTCAAAATGTTCAAGTTCATCCGGACACTATGTTTGCTGTTTATTCTATCACACGGTCTTGCGTCAAGTCGCATCATTCTCACAGGTTTCATCACAATGAAACATCATCTGTCAAAAAAACTATTCGAATTTGAGCCGAACGCTTGGTTGGACAAGGACGAAAAAGAACAACGTCAACGAGCAGAACAGAAACGAGCGCTGGGATCGCGATTGAACACACAAAATCTGGACAAACTTTTTCTGCTGCGACTGCGATTTTGAAATTGTGATGAATATAATTATGTTTTGTTGGATGTGAATGAAAGTTGCGACATTGGATTGGGCCAGTTGTTTGTTTGTGTGTTCGGTACGTTTCTTACGTCATGTTGTCCAAACTGGGATTCCGGCGGATATCTAGTCTTAAAGTTTATTTGGCAAGAACAGTTTGGGCCTCTGCAGCGATGGTCACAGTTGATGTTTGTATCAAGATGAACGCTTTTAGAAAATGCAATGGAATCAGGAACACACAGAACTCTAGCTCCATTACCGGTAGCAAGCGCTGGCTCGAAACTAATCGCCCCCATGTAACCGAAGAACCGGTATGCTGTATAGATTTTAGTAGACTAACCTTATAGATATTATTAGCCTTGGCACCTGCTAATGATCGCAAAACGCAAGCCGCGCCCCAGAACGAACCACCGCTTCGCAGCCCAGTCGGTTTTCAGCCGCAACAGCCATTCCCGTAACCTGCACCTCTGTCACCAGCGGATACGGGACGGGAGGGGGGGCACAGGGGCACTACGTTTTGGCCGAAATGGAAACTGAAGGGCTGTCACCATTTCGGAGAAAGACCCTTAAATCGCAAGATTTTCACTCTGACTCAGAGTGAAAATTTTGCGATTAAAGGGTCTTTCTCTGACACACTTCAAAGGTCCGAAAATCGCGCACTTCGCGCATCAGATGTGACCCTGACCCATATCTATACGGGCGTAAAGTACCGTTCTTTATTTTTCGTTAAAAAACGTTTTTTTCGGGTAAAAACCGTTTTTTTCAAATACATTTCCAGTACTTAAAGCAGCCCCGCCGCTATTGTTTTTTGGTTTTCGACCTCGGTTTTTTCACTTATATCGTTTGTTGGCATCGAGATCAAGAACATTAGTTTTGACGAACTTCACCAAAAGGGCGATTACCCACCGAAATCGATCCACCAACATGGCCGCACGGGAACAAACTATCCCAATATTGACGCACTATGTGTGCATGGAAATCAGGATTTCCAAAGCAAAATTCAAATCACAGAGGTGTGGTATAGGCGGCGCGTTACGGTAGGTTGACAAAACATTTGTTATTTACAAAAGAGCTAATGTTTTAATGAGCTAATGAGCTAACATTTCGGGCTACTGTAACCCGCCGCCTATTTCACGCCCCAGTGATTTTGAATTTCTCTTGTCATTCCTGATCATCATGTGCAAATGTGCGTCAATATCGGACAGTTTTCTTCCCGATGGACCATCTTGGCGGATCGATTTCGGTGGGTAGTCGTCACTTTGGTGAAGTTCGTCAAAACTAATGTTCTTGATCTCAATGCCAACAAACGATATAAGTGAAAAAACCGAGGTCGAAAACCAAAAACAATAGCGGCGGGGCCGCTTTAAGAAGTTCCGGTCAAAAAATGAAGTGTTTGGGCACAAAATATGAGCACACGACACAAGTAGGGTTTCACAGAAAATTTTGGTCCGAATATAGCACCAAAATTTGATCCGAACTAAAAAACTCATCGGTTTTGTGTCACAATTTTTTGGGAAAAATAAAATAAAAAACCGATAAAAACCCACCTTGAAAAATAAATGGAAAAGTATTCGGGCCTCGGAAACAAAACGTTTTTTTTTCGTCCGCCAGTATACCCATATCATTAAAACTTGGCTCGTGCGTGCGAAGTGCCAAATTTTAGAGCGGCTCATACTTTGAACGATATTTTGGCTTAAAATTGTCTAATTATAAACACACACGGGATAAAAACGATTTTTGAAAAACCAAATATGTACGACATAAAGATGACTTTAGGGATTTGCCCCCCCCCCCCCCTTGGCCAAAAGCTGGAGCCGCCACTGATCTCTGAAAAGCGGCACTCCATAACCAGCATCATGCACCGGCACCTCCGGAACCGCGCAACGGTGACGACATCTGCATCGAACAGGCACGTAACGCGCAACGTGCATCGTTGTGGCACAGATTCAGTGAATCATTATGATGTCAAGATTTTTTTTAAATTGCCGCCGATGCTGGCATGTCTAATGGCGTAGAGTGCACGCGCGTACAGGCCACGCAAAAACGCGTTCAGGGGAAAGGTTGCTGAAGACGGATGGTCCAGACGGCCAAAGCGCCAAAGATTGAAAACGCCATTAACTTGCAATGCACATAAAAACTGTCTGGTCACTTTTCGGTGGTGTACCGAGACCAATCCGTGCCGGGAAGACTGATTATAAATAAAACTGATAAAGCTGATAAGCCTGATAAACCCGACTCCCTTGCGCTGGGGGGAAGACTGATTACAAATAACCCGGATAAAGCTGATAAACCTGATAAACCCGACTCAGCTGCGCTGGGGGGAAGACTGATTACATATACAGAAAAATAAAACGGATAAACCCGAATCGGTTGTGGGACAGTTCGTTCGCAGTGATCTGGTCCGGATGCAACTGTTTTGGAATTGGAACGACCGCACGTAATGTTTCACGTCAATGATTATTACCTCGCTGTTTTACAGGCCTGTGATGTTTCATGTGGCTCAGGCTGGACGGAGCCTAAGCCTAAGCTTTAGCCAAGTGAAACATCACAGACACTACAAACTCGAGATAGTCAATGACGTTAAACATTGGTGCCCAACTGCTATTTACTGCTGCATTCAATTGGGACCAGCACGACCCCAACACCAGCTCGTGCTTCACGCCACACCGGCCATACGCACGTTCCGCGTAATTCAGTCAGCGTAATCAGTCTTCCCCCCAGCTGCCCAACCCAGGAAGGCTGATTATATGCATGCTACAGCATGCGTAATCAGCCTTCCTGAGATTGGGCCTTGGGAGGAAGGCTGATTATGGCTTCGTTTAATTTGTAATCAGTCTTCCCCCCAGAGCCTCTGCAGGGTGTGCTGATTACAATGGTATCCCTCCACATGGCACAAAAATTTGATTTACCAGTTTGAGAGGCAACCTTGTTCTTTCAGGCAAAATTGCTGATCTCGGCTTGAGACGTGGAATTTTACAGGAAATCAAATTTCAAATTTATTTTGCAATTTGCTTGCATTATTTTATTGAAGGAAAACAAAAGGAAAAAACAATTTTTTTCCTTTTCTCAATGACCATTTTTTGCTATTTTTTTTCTTTCCATAATGAACAAAAAACAGCCAGTTTGAGATGAAAAAAGCTACCGTAAAAACCTAAATACAGCCCCCCCCCCCCGGAATAGAGCCCCCCCGTAATACAGCCCCCCCAAAAAGGGGTCAGTGAATTAATAGAGCCCCCCCCCCCCGAAATAGAGCCCCCCCAAAGTAACATCCCCTATACTGTAGTGTATTAAGGCTTGATAGTGGTGTACAGGTACATTTATGCACGTTTGTTGTTTGTTCAGAGCACATAATACGCCTCCTATCCAGTGTTGGAGGTACTCTGGAGGGGGGGGATACCTACTGTACCGCGCTCGGCGAGGGGGGGATACCTACTGTACCAGAGCCGATGGCCTGGGGGGGGTTATGTACCTAGGGGGGGGTTTGGGGGGGGTTGGGGGGGGGTTAGGTTTTGGGGTAAAAATTTTTAATGTGTTTATTATGTGTGGAATCGTGTTAAAACGTAGTATTTGCGCGCGTAGCGCGCGAATTTGGGGTAATTTGAGGTAAAAACCACTGATTTAACACTAATTTTGGTCATTTTGATCAAAAAATGGCACTTTTGAGGCAAAATCGGGGGGGATACCTACTGTACCGGGGTGAAAATCGGGGGGATACCTACTGTACCATGCCAAACATCGGGGGGATACCTACTGTACCAGGCGAGGGGGGGATACCTACTGCACTGGGGGGGGGTTCCCCCCCCCCCAAACCCCCCCCCCCACCTCCAACACTGCTCCTATCAGTGGTGTAGCTGGGGGGGGGGGCGGGGGGGGGGGGACCCCCCCCCCCCCCTAGGTACAGTAGGTAGGTTGCCGCCCCTCGCCTGGTACAGTAGGTAGGTTGCCGCCCCTCCCCTGGTACAGTAGGTAGGTTGCCGCCCCACCTAACTTTTCACCCAAAACATTCATTTTTGGCTTAAAATTGCATAAAATTAGCATATTTGTCTGCAAATAGGCGAAAAATCGCGCGCTGCGCGCGAAATTAGTGTTTTAGGCCACATTTTCTTCAGTATTTAGACACAAAAAATTTTGGTTTCCAGATGACCCCCCCCCCCAGTGGTACGACCCCCCCCCTAGCTCGGCTGGTACAGTAGGTAGGTTGCCGCCCCGCATTTTGGGTGGTACAGTAGGTTGCCGCCCCGCCTGGGTAGCTACACCACTGCCTCCTATTGACGAATAGACACGAATACCGTATTGTCGGAAATAGAACCCCCCCATTAATTGACCCCCCCCCCATTAATTGAACCCCCCTAAATGGCTCGAAATCAAAAATAGAACCCCCCATTAATTGACCCCCCCCATTAATAGAACCCCACCCCAACCTTCACCGTACCTCCGTCCCACAGATTAGTGGTATGGTAGGGCTGTGTTGTTGTCTCAAACGTTGTTTAAGCTTGCGTACGCAACAGAATACAGCTTTTTAAAGCATAATTGCCGCTGTTAAAGTTTGAAAATACCGAAAACAAGCCATTTTTAGGCGCATTATTAACAATGATTTTTTTCGTCGGGGGGCCAAATGAAAAATATAACCCCCCAATAATTGACCCCCCCCATAAATTGAACCCCCCCAAAATGACCCCAGTGAAAAAATAGACCCCCCGGGTTCTATTTCCGACAATACGGTAAATGCGGTTGCAAGCGAAAAAACATCCTTTCAAACCCGTTTTTAGTGGTTTTTGGGGGTATTTCTGGGAACAATTTTTCAGGTTCGGGTCAGTGAATTAATAGAGGCCCCCCCGGAATAGAGCCCCCCCAAAATGGGGTCAGTGAGTTAATAGAGCCCCCCCTTCTATTTAGGTTTTTACGGTATTTTTGTCTGTAAAACATAATTTAGGGTTTTGTCGTAACTACAACCCCCCATTAATTGACCCCCCCATTAATTGAACCCCCCCTAAATGGCTCGAAATCAAAAATAGAACCCCCCCCCATTAATTGACCCCCCCCCCCATTAATAGAACTATACTTGCGGGCCGGAAAAAAAACCGTTTTTTTTCGGAAAAAACTGAAAAAAACGTTTTTTTCTGAGGCCCGGAAAAATACGTTTTTATTTGTCCGGAAATTTTTCCAAGTGGCAACTTTTGAAAAAAAAACGGTTTTTTTTCCAAAAATTTTCGAGATATTTTCAAAGGTTGCGAAAGTATGTTGTCAAAACCAATGTAAATCGGTGCTAAACAGTTCAAAATGAGCACTTTTTAATCAGCAAGTGCATTTTTAGCCTGTTTCAGGCCATTTCCCGATAAAATTTTCTCCAAAATAGGCGTTTTTGGACCATGGGTATCCTTAAGTACTGGAAAAATATTTGGAAAAAAAACGGTTTTTTTTCCGGAAAAAAACGGTTTTTTTCCAAAAATATATTTTGCGGAAAAATACGCAAGTATAATAGAACCCCACCCCCAACCTTCACCGTACCACTGATTAGTGGTATGGTAAGGCTGTGTTGTTGTGTCAAACGTTGTTTAAGCTTGCGTTTTCAGCAGAATACGGCTTTTTAAGCATATTTAACGCTGTTAAAGGCAGAAAGTACCCTAAACAGGCCATTTTTAGGGGCATTATTAACAATGATTTTTTTCGTCGGGGGGCCAAATGAAAAATATAACCCCCCCAATAATTTACCCCACCCCTGACCCCCCCAAAATGACCCCAGTGATAAAATAGACCCCCCGGGTTCTATTTCCGAAAATACGGTATTTGCATGACACACGGTTAGACGGTTAGACCTTGTTTTTCGTCGTCGCACAGCCCGGCGAGAATTTTTTGGGTCAGATATTTACCCGATTTTGTCATAATTTTTGCAATTTTTCTGAACCTATTTTCTGGTGAAAAAATGGAATGGTTGCTTTTGGGATCATGTCGAAGAAGTGTTATTATCAGAAGTCGCAATCGGGCCGGGTTTGGCCGGCCCGGCCCGAGCCCCCAAATCTCCGGCCCGGCCCGGCCCGACCCGTACCCCCAAATCTCCGGCCCGGCCCGAACCCCCAAATCTCCGGCCCGGCCCGAATTTTTGGCTCAGATTTTAACCCAATTTTTGCGATTTTTGAATCTATTTTTTTGGTTGAAAATTCATTGTTTTCCATGAAAAAGTCGCCAGATAGACAATACCAATGGTGTGGCTGGGGGTTTTTCTTTCTCTATTAGGTTTATTTTGGCTTGGGCTTAGTTTCAGGCTTAGGCTAAGGCTCCACCCAGGAGGACCTGTCCAAGAATGAAAAATTCCGAAAAAAGTTCAGCTTTAGACTTGTTGGTCACGGTGGGGTTCGAACCTGCCCTGCAACGTGGATGCTGTTTTGAAAGATTTCTGTCAGCGCTTCTTTTCCTAACGTCAAGATACAGACTGGTACACCTGCGACTAACTCAACTAACCTGCGGTTGGCAGTCTCTGGTCTTTCGGCTTGAATGGCGGATCGCAGCACAGGCCTCCTGTTCAAAAAGGAATTGTGATTCGCATAATGTTACTTTGAAAGCCGAATTAAAAAATACCCATCAGCCACAGTAGCATAATCGCCAGATTTATGCACACAAACGCCAGCATCATCGAGTAGAAAGCCGTCTGGTCGTAAAAGGGTGGTTTCTGAAAAACTGTGTCTGGTTTTTAGTTGAGACCAAATTAATAAAGGAATATATGTATTTATGCTGACCACGTCAAAGTCAAAATCGGTGAGATGCTGAGGTCCATGTCCATCCGTCAAAATGAAAGTCACTCTTCGCTCTTTGTCGTTGTCAAATTTGTGCATGCCCGACCACGGATGGTAATCGTCAATTCTTTTCGCCTCTGAAATTTTGTTCTATTTGTAAATTTAGCCTTGTTTTAAGCCTAATTACGCCTGAGATGCCCAAAGTTCAAACCAGATTCTTCGCCACTGTTGCTGCTCAAACACACGCACGCCAACAGCAGCAGTGCTTGAACCATCAAAGGTCGTTTCGGTGGTGCAAACATGATGAGGTTTGGACTGGTGAAGCGCTCAGTCGAAATCTGTTCCAATTCAGAGATGAACCTTAGAAAAATGAATTGAAAATTGCCGGAGCATCTGAATCTGCCCACATATTGTTGCAAGAAGGTGTGACGTGGTTGTGTGCGCGTAGTATGGGCACTTACAGGGTGTCTCAAAAGTACCGTATCCTATACTCACTGCTCTTCATGTCTAACTGGTCGGATTTTATTGGTTAAAGGGGCAATCGGATCAGCCGGCGGTTCTGCGTCGGTAAGGTGAACCAAAAGCAATCAGGCAATGGGTTGCCTGGTGTTTCAAAGCGGTTTTCTAAGGCATGTTCGCGCTATCGTGCTTTCTGTCAGGCGCAAAGGGGAAAACTAAAACAGGGCGGAGAACAGATTCACAGCGGCGAGGATTGATGCAGATCGCTTCTGTCAACAATTTAGAAGAAAACAGCCTCGCTGTCTCAATAATTCTCGGATCACCAGCACAGCTATTCTCGCCAATGACGTGTGCAATATTCATCAGCACCGCCGCCCACGCACCTCGTCCACACAGGCCACGCTGGAAACTCTGCTTAAACCATGAACTTTGTCAGTTTGAGGTTAGAATCAGGGACGTGCTGGCCGGGTTTGATGATCCGGTGCTGGGACGAATGCATCAGGAAATTTCAGTGTTTGCTGATAGATTGCTGCTATACTGACAGAATTTTGGTAACCTTTATTTGGAAATTTCCATTTCTGTCAACATGCACTCAATAAAAAATGTGACCTCATTGTTTTGTCTTCTGTGAAGAGAACTGACTTGTTTGCAAAATTACAATCCAGAACAACACAAACCAGTTGAAATCACGATGAACAACCCGGTGCCTGATTGTTTTTAGTTCACCTCACTGGCGTAGAATCGCCGGCCGATCCGATTTCTCTTTTAATCAATAAAACCCGATCACTCTATCGTTAGTCATGCATGACATGAAAATCAATCAATAGGACGCCACTTTTGAGACACCCTATTTGTGACTGAATGCACGTCTCAGAGTGTAAGCATATCGGTCCACGTTCAACCGCTTCCTCGTGCCGTGCCTAATCCAGGTGCCAAACCGTGTGTGTGTGTGTGTGTGTGTGTGTGTGTGTGTGTGTGTGTGTGTGTGTGTGTGTGTGTGTGTGTGTGTGTGTGTGTGTGTGTGTGTGTGTGTGTGTGTGTGTGTGTGTGTGTGTGTGTGTGTGTGTGTGTGTGTGTGTGTGTGTGTGTGTGTGTGTGTGTGTGTGTGTGTGTGTGTGTGTGTGTGTGTGTGTGTGTGTGTGTGTGTGTGTGTGTGTGTGTGTGTGTGTGTGTGTGTGTGTGTGTGTGTGTGTGTGTGTGTGTGTGTGTGTGTGTGTGTGTGTGTGTGTGTGTGTGTGTGTGTGTGTGTGTGTGTGTGTGTGTGTGTGTGTGTGTGTGTGTGTGTGTGTGTGTGTGTGTGTGTGTGTGTGTGTGTGTGTGTGTGTGTGTGTGTGTGTGTGTGTGTGTGTGTGTGTGTGTGTGTGTGTGTGTGTGTGTGTGTGTGATTGATTACTGGTGCCTATCCATCGCACTTTTTGCTCTTCGAGCAATGACGACAGCTGATCAGTGTCATCAAACAGATGCGTGTACTTTTTGGTCAACAAGCCGGCCAGTATTCCGTTACAGCAAAGGTCGCTGAAAAGCATGACGAAAAAGCCGACGACCAGCATGTGGAACGCGTACGACCTGCAACGTACGTAATGATTTACGTACAGTGTCCAAATCCACAAGTCATACACCAACAGCGATTCGAACGTGGTGTACATATGTCAGATCGGGACTGCTGCGTTCGGTCGTCAACACCGCCATCACGCTCCTCCAAGCTTCGATTGCCGATGAGGGTTTGCTGTGCTGAAATGTACCCGTACACACACACACACACACACACACACACACACACACACACACACACACACACACACACACACACACACACACACACACACACACACACACACACACACACACACACACACACACACACACACACACACACACACACACACACACACACACACACACACACACACACACACACACACACACACACACACACACACACACACACACACACACACACACACACACACACACACACACACACACACACACACACACACACACACACACACACACACACACACACACACACACACACACACACACACACACACACACACACACACACACACACACACACACACACACACACACACACGGTTTGGCACCTGGATTAGGCACGGCACGAGGAAGCGGTTGAACGTGGACCGATATGCTTACACTCTGAGACGTGCATTCAGTCACAAATAGGGTGTCTCAAAAGTGGCGTCCTATTGATTGATTTTCATGTCATGCATGACTAACGATAGAGTGATCGGGTTTTATTGATTAAAAGAGAAATCGGATCGGCCGGCGATTCTACGCCAGTGAGGTGAACTAAAAACAATCAGGCACCGGGTTGTTCATCGTGATTTCAACTGGTTTGTGTTGTTCTGGATTGTAATTTTGCAAACAAGTCAGTTCTCTTCACAGAAGACAAAACAATGAGGTCACATTTTTTATTGAGTGCATGTTGACAGAAATGGAAATTTCCAAATAAAGGTTACCAAAATTCTGTCAGTATAGCAGCAATCTATCAGCAAACACTGAAATTTCCTGATGCATTCGTCCCAGCACCGGATCATCAAACCCGGCCAGCACGTCCCTGATTCTAACCTCAAACTGACAAAGTTCATGGTTTAAGCAGAGTTTCCAGCGTGGCATTACATGTCTGTTCTTCTCAAATTGTGTTGATAAATGATCTGTGTGCGTTTCATCGTCTTCAGACAAGACAAATTAGCGACAGTCTAGGAGCGACTATGTACATTTAACTACTGCATGTCTGCGCTTAACAAAAATTAACACGAAGTGAGCGATTGCTTTTGCCATAGACTTGATGCACTTAGTTTAAGCAAGTGGTTCTGGTGCGTAGGGGAACAGCCTTCGCTGGGTAGCCTCTTGGAATTGTGGAAAGGTAATCCACAGCGTCGGAGAGAGGGGCTCTGAATCGGCCAACGTGTGGCTCCAAAGAGCCACCACGGTGACGTGCCTTTTCGTTACAGCACACCCAAATTACACGCGCGCCTATGCTTAAGCATAGGAGATTTATCTGAGCCACACTGTGAGATATAGTTGGCTCACTAATTTCGGTCAGCTTAACAAATGTTCATTAGGTGTAGGGGACAAACTTTCACGCTGGTCGAAATTTGTGAGCCAACTATATCAAAAACTGTGACACAATTAAATATCGCACGTGTATTAAAATTGTACCTCTTTACAAACTTCTGCTTGGCCGATTCACGACCCTCATTTCTGACGCCGTGTCAGACTTCTAAAATTTCTTTGCATTGAAGAAATAACGTCCAGTGTAAAACAACGAAGAAAGAGAAATTGCAGCAACAGGAATTGGAAAGAGTTTAGTCCCGCAGTTGTTTCAAGTGTGTCAGAAACGTAACTAACACGTTCAATTGGTCGGAAACCCAAACGGTGTCACGTGTTGGAATTTGCTTTGGTCGAGCAAACAAACCGATGCACTGTCGCGCTTGGCCGAACAAGCAGCGTACGCGGATACGAGCAAAGTCAAAACCATTATCAGGAATGAGGTTTCCATCTGTTTGTATCACCTAACGCTGGTTACACATTATTGTGTGCTTGAAAGACGTTACATTGGTAATCATGAGCCTGCGCGTTGCGCTGATCAACTGCGGTCCTCAGATCGCAATAGCGCCGTGCGCCTATCACACTCAACTTCGTGTTACACCAAGATGCCCATATCCAGGATTTATTGCCGAAACTACAGCAGTGGTATATGCAGTGATAGTGTTACCGCCTTTAAAGAAAGATCGGCTACAACATTAACTTTTTTGATGTCGCAGATATTACGAGCGGCTAATATTTCATTCGCTTTGGTTGACGCTCAAGCGGTGTTCTGGGGTGACGCATTGCAACTGATATATGACGGCACGGTTGATACGGCTATGTGTAATTTTGCGCCAACAGAGGAGAGACTGAAGGCAAGCATGTGTGTGTGTGTGTTTGTGTGTGTGTGTGTGTGTGTGTGTGTGTGTGTGTGTGTGTGTGTGTGTGTGTGTGTGTGTGTGTGTGTGTGTGTGTGTGTGTGTGTGTGTGTGTGTGTGTGTGTGTGTGTGTGTGTGTGTGTGTGTGTGTGTGTGTGTGTGTGTGTGTGTGTGTGTGTGTGTGTGTGTGTGTGTGTGTGTGTGTGTGTGTGTGTGTGTGTGTGTGTGTGTGTGTGTGTGTGTGTGTGTGTGTGTGTGTGTGTGTGTGTGTGTGTGTGTGTGCGCTCAACAGTCTAATCGCTGATTTCAGCACAGCAAACCATCATCGACAGTCCAAGCTTGGAGGTGCACGACGTCAGCTTTGACGACCGAGCACAATAGTCCCGATCTGACATACACCGCGTTCGAATCGCTGTTGGTGTATGACTTGTGGATTTGGATACTGTTCGCCATTGTTGTCGGACTCACCAAAGGATACGGACTGGTGTACAATTCGATCACACACCATGGCGAGCACAAACTGAGGTTTAGGTCAGTCTGATCATGCCCACCGTGACATGCCAGCAAAGTACAGCTCATATACATTGCAGGTCGTACGCGTTCCACACGCTGATCGTCGGCTATTTCGTGATGCTTTTAGCGGCCTCTACGGCAACGGAATACTGGCCGGCTTGTTGACCAAGAAATACACGCATCTGTTTGATAACGTCGATGAACTGTTGCCGTTGCTCGAGGCGGGAAAAGTGCGATGGATTGGCACGACAATTCAATCGGGAACATATGCAAGGCCAAATGCGAAAATGCGACGAGTTATGGACACGTTTGCGAACAATCCTGCCTTGTTTCTGCATGGTGGTCCCATTGAAGCGCACATGGACGACATACTCAGCGGACGAGCGGTGAGAGTGTTGCTGGATAACTATGCTCGCAACGAGTGCACCCGCATTTGCGGTTCCCGCGTTGTGCCGCTTCCCGAACTTGGAATGTTCCAAACCGGCCTGCTATTCAATCCAAACGTATCGGACTCAATCGTCCAACGTATCAACGCTGCGATCGTCGAGACTAACGTCGGACTCGAAAACATCATGTGGCGATACAAAGGCAACGACAAACAGACTCGCTGTTGCGACCAATTTGCTGATCGAAATCGCGACGGAACACGATCACATCAGCCAATCGCTATCGTGAATGCGTTGGGCAGCTTTTCGTTTCTCACCAGTGGATGCTGTATCGCTCTAGCGACGCTCATCGTCGAACGATGTTGTTGTCACAAGAAAGCGAGCGGCATTGTTGAACGGTTTGTGCCGAAAGCCGGTTGTGCTCAATCACGATCTCAGCAATCAGCTGCAACGGCAAGTAAAGTGGATCGATGTGAAAAGTGGACACAAGTTGAAGTACCAGCTACCGAATGCCAGTGTGAGAAGCGAAACGCTTGGCTCTTGCACTAGAAATTCCGTTTATGTCTGGTCGAAGTCAATAATGAACATGCGAAAATCAAAGCGGTCAGAATTCATACACTCGATAACGTATACATAAAGGGCCGAATTCCCGAAAGCGCCAGCACAATCAGTTGCGGGCGGTGGACAACGTTGGTGAAATGTTTCAAGGCATCTCGCAACGTGTGCAACGTTTCAGCGCAGACACGTTTGATTGCACAAAAATGATTGCGCGGGAATTCGACACACATTACATTATCCACTCAGTGAATTTACCATTTTCCCAATTCAAAAGCACGTATTTTGATTGACGTTGCTCTCTTCCGCTGAGTTGCGTGTTTGCGCCGATCAATTGCGATCTAATCCTTACGGTTAAGATTTTGATAAAAACTTATACATTACAAAATGTTAAAACTTTAAAACAAAAAAGGTGGCCAACTTTTTTCTTTTTTTAATTTAAGCCCAGGAGCGCTTATTTGATCATAATTGCGTTTAACTAAAATTGTTTCAAGGATCTGTCGCTGTCACCAGAGTTAATGGATTAAGTGTCGCAAGCGTTAGTGGTTTATTTGGTGCAGAGCCTTAACGCTGGGTAGCCACTTGGAAATGTGGAAAGGTAATCAAACTTTCCAATTTTTTTTTGCATTGAGGAAATAACGTGGCCCCATTGCAAAAATGTTACAAGGTGTATCAATAGTAGTGTGTCCACTCATGTGAGTCATTCTGCGTATGCCTCAGCGACTGGTTTTTTTAGCGTCACACTAAACTATAATTGTGCTGGTGCACTCACTTACCTGCAAAATTTTTTCCTTTTTGTGGCATAATTTTGTCATAAATGATTTGCAAACTTTATTACAAACCTCTCTAACTATAGACAGCACCATAGAGGTTTACAGGTACATTTTTTGTGCAAGCCTGGGTATTTGTGCAATTTTTGCCTTGTCGACAGATCATTATTTTTTTATGCGCGCATTCGGTCGATTTGGTTCAAAAAAAGGCAGAATCATATTTATCCTTATCGCGGAGATATATTGATTCTATGATTTTAACAACACACGTGTTCATGTGCACTTGTTGGCGCAGACAACGAGAGAATGAAATTCCGTCGTTTGTGCAGCAAGCAAAATAAAGATAAATAATCTAAACTTAAATTTTCCGTTGGAAGACTCCTTTACACATTTACAGTGTAAGAAATATGCCATTCATTTTGTGCAAACATTTTATATGCGACTTCTCGCGTATAATGTAAATATCTTGGTGTAATACAGTCGCGCGTATTTTGCCAAAAAAGTACACAAAAAGTAACTTCATCGAACTTGTTCTTTTCAATACAAATGGGTTGCCAATTCTATCGATTCATAATGTATACCAACTGCCAGCGTTTATTTAGTCATTTCTCATTGTTTCTGTTTTGCGCATTTATTTGTCAAGAGTCGGCAAAACCAATTTCGCGCATTTCATACCAATTTGTTTGTGTTGCGTCAAAAATCATGTTTTTGTTAACAATATGTAAATCAAAGCTCTTGAAAGCTATGCACACATTTACATAAATGTACCAAAAGTTTCAGCTTTTGGGTGTCTCTCTTTCCCATTGTTCAGAGGGACCAAAGCAATTAGATCGGTTGTGTCTGCTCGCGGTCGGGACACAGCTTTTCGGATGATATCTTCTTCTTTATGATATTGGTGTAAACTCAAGTTTGGAGCATTTGAAGCATTTTATCTGGGCCTTTCACAGGTAAAAAGCTTAGATTGCTGAAGCACAGATATACAAAAAGTAGACTTCCTTGCTACAGCGCATTCAGATACTGAACTATTCTACTTGTGCATACCTCCCCCTAAGCATACAGCCTTAAGTGGAAAATTTTCCGCCTGAAACCTCAGGGGGCTATAGCTGAATTGAATTTTTTAGTCCAGTCGAAAACATTTAACATTTCAACATGCACATAACTTTCGAAAATCGTTCAAGCAATGTCCATGACAACCAAAATATCGTACTCGTGAGTAATTTTGGTGCTGTTATGTCGCTACTGCGGTCGACGAATAATATCAAAATACTGATGCGTTCGCGATACAGAACCGTGAGAAAAGAATTTTTAAAAGAAACTACGCTTATTTACAAATGACGAGCATGAAAGCACCCTACTGTGTGTGAGGTGTCACAGATGAATAAATAATACGTAGGGTGCATAGGTTGTATTGGTAGTAGTATGCAGTGCACAGTGCACGTATACCTTGTTCGCAGGCGAAAAATTCTCGTGCCTGCCACCGCTGCTGGTTTGTCCGCTTTCGGGTTTTGTCATTCAGCGGACTCCCGTCTGTGGCAGCAGCGAAATTCTCTGAAACATTCTGTTGGTTACATTTGTACGCTTTCTGCGCATTCGCATGGAGCTAGATTCATTTTTCAATTCGACGTTTTCTTCTTGCATTTTGACCGTTTTGTCTCATTTTTCGTGATGAGTTTGCAGTTAGATAAAGTTAATCTGCCCTATATTTCGAAGTGGTGCTGACCGAGTGCTTTTGAATGAAATACAGATTATCTACATGAAGCGCACCAGAGAAGGTCGGGCCGTCTTCTTTATTTTTAAAGACCGTTGTTTGTTTATTTACGTTACTATTTGTTTTGCCATCTGAAAATTTACGCGCTGCTCTAATCTAAACAAATAACATTTCGCAGAAGTTTTTACGCACTAACCTGATTACAAACACGGCTTTACATGTCAAGTTACTTCAATTTGTCAGCCACATTATAAAAGCGACAATGAAGCTTTTTTTACGGCGTCTATCTTTCTATTGAAAGGCTTCTTTGCTCCCGAATGACACTAGTATATCGAACTATTACCAGAATTACTGGTGCAACTAAGTTGTTCCCTTATTCTCAAATACAATTGTGTCATTTAGCGCTCTCCAGGGCTGTATTGAAAAAAGCGAATTAAGCAACCGCATAAATTGTATTTTTAGGTTTTGCAGGTAAAATCCATCGGCTATACAGTAATCTAATGTAACTTCAAAATCGGCAGATTTGATTCTGTTACGACAAAATATGAGATTAATAAACGTACTGCTGCTGATTAGCACACAAGGGATTCTGGCTCAGGGTAAGATTCGAGATCATTCATATTTTCCGTCAAACAAACAATTATGAAAACTTTTCACAACCACGCGCAAGCACCGAGATCAACTTTGCGTGCTAGCGCTTTGCGGCTGCTGCTCTCCGGCTCGGCTGCATGCACAACACGGCATTAGGCAACTGTTGAATATGACGTGTCTTTTGCGATAGAGCAAGAGCACTAATTTTGACCCACGTAAGACCTATCGGTTTTGTGTGAGAGAACAACTTTTACGCTGGTCGTAATTAGTCATACACAGGGTTGGGCAAAAAACGTTTTTTTTTCAAAAAATCGTTTTTTAAAACGTTTTTTTAAAACGCTCAGATGACCAAAATATGCCATCAAAAAAATTGGAAAACGCTCATGTTGGGAAGAAAACGTGGTTAAATGAAGTAATTCTATGTGTTCTGAGGCAAAAAAGTCAAGCTCCGTATATCGATGTATATCTCGACAAAGTAAAAATTGGTCGAAAATTTTTTGGAAAAAAATGGGACAAAAAATTGATTTTCCTTGACAATCAGGGTACTTTAATGTTGTTGTGTGTCTTTGAGAGACGAACAGCACCAAATCACAATACACAGAATATATTGCCGAATTTTCGACACTCAATAGTGTCCTCGTCAGGGCTAAAATCAACAAAAAGAGAGAAGGAACCGGTTGTCACAAGAATATCATTTCAGAAAACGCAAACAAGGAGCAAAACAGTCAGATAAACAAGTGGCATTTTGATACAGATATTGGCTATTGTTGGGGTACTTTCCCTAAAAAATCAAGGAAATTCAGGATTTAAAAAACGAAAAACGACCCAAGCGTTTTTTTAAGAAAAAAACGTCGTTTTTTAAGAAAAAAAACGCCGTCGTTTTTTTTGCCCAACCCTGGTCATACAATGCAAAACTCCATCGCAAAATAGTAGAAATTTGCCCATGTGAAGTCGTGCTTATAGCCATGGGCCGTAGTGGTGTAGCACGCTTGCCCGCAGAGTTGATCCGACACCTTCATTCAGAATGGACAGCACAGTCGTACCCGAATCCGTTAACCAACTGGGATGCATGCAATCAACCGAAGTCCAGTCACGTTTGTGATCCGGATGATGTATTGAGCGAGCAACAACGCTCCGATTTGGAAACGGAATTGTTCAATTTACAGCGTGCCACACTCAGAACGAAATTGAGCGGTTGTGAGAAGTTAGAGCCAAGTGATTTTTTGTGATGACGATTTTCAACGACATTAAAAAAACTAGACAATATAATTGCTAAAAGGTGCAATTTTAAAATTCAGGGCCGGCTTGGAGGGTTTCATCGTTGTTCTGAAGAAAATTCAAGTGCCCGGCTCGGCGTCCGCCAACCAGAATCAAGTCAAGCAATTCTCGGAGGAGTTGTTAAGGAAATATAAACAGGTGATGAAGTTGTTAAAGTTTACGTAGTTTAGATTTTCTAATATGTTTAAATATTTCGTTAGGCGTCCTCCAAACCATCGTGCAACAAAGAGTTCGTTTTCGTGATATCCACGGACGACAAACAAGCACGCATCGAGCCGGAACCAGATGTAAGTGCTAAACGATGTTTCATTCAACTGTTTTTTTTACTTTGACACATGGCAGCACGTTTTCCTCAATAGACGGAATTTATCCTCAGCCATAGATCAAAAAAGTCTCACCGACCGTGTGTCCTTCGCGATGCTTCAGACAAACTCTTTAAAAACAAACAACAACAGAATTTCTTGCTTGTGAGCAATGCCTATACATAATTTCACCAGGTGGGCATCAGCGCAGGCACGCTAACCAACATCGCAATCAACAATCGCAAACAGCAATATCGAAACTCACAATGGTATCAGGCACTGAAGGACGCCATGCCTGAACTGAAGACCGAGTATAGACGGACACACCCAGGTACGCAGCATTTGGTTTCCAGGTTTTTCACAGAAGGTCGTTCCAAGTTCGGAGACAAGCACTATAGCAGCCTATAGCTGTATCAACTTTGAAGGTGACCGCTGCGACTGCGACTTGGCCTGGGCAAGTTTTGTAGACGGCTGTATTTTGCTATAAGAGTTCGCTCACGATTTCGACCAGCGTAAAAGTTTCGCTTTACGCCGGTCAAAATTAGGCTACATAAACCTTTCGCAAACACGGATCACACAATATTTGCTTGTGCCCAGTCGCGGTGCAACCGCAGTCGCCGTCGCAGCCCTTTCTCACAAAGTTCATACACAGTTGGACTGAGACTTGACCAAGGCAGTTTTTGTTTGAGTCTCATTGAGATAACAGAACAAGAGCAAATTTTTGTCAGCCTGAAAGTTGTCCCTCAATTTTACGTTGGTCCAAATTAGTGCTGCTGCAATTTGACAATGTACAGTCGAAACAAAAGTTCCCGTTGCCTTGCCGTATGCGTTGCGCTCAAAGTTCATATTATACACCTCAGGCTGGTTGTCCCCAACAGTGCGGTGTGTGCACTTTTTCTGACCTCATGGTCCAGGTGTGATCGTGTGCCTTTTCTGCTGATGTGATGTCAAGATTCTCTGTGCTTTTTCAACAATAATTGTCATTTTGACCAGCTTAAAAGTCGTTTATTGAAAAAAAATGCCTGCGAAGAACTTTTATAATTACATTTCTTCAGTGGACGGTGGTCGCGGCGGCGGGGGTTCGACGCAGACGAATAATTCAGGCACCAATAACCGCCGACCCGGCGAACCCATCAAGCTCGACATTCCCGCCTGGGTCTGGCCGCTCTGTGGTGTCCTGTTGGTCATCTGTTGTTTCTGCTGCATTTGCTGTTATTGTTGCAAAGGTTGGTTTCTGCCTGACACAAAAATAGTTTCATTTGCTGGTGATATCATTTTGCTGTTTTACGACACTTGCTTTGTAAATTTTGTACAGCTGATGCAAAGTTACATAAGTGTCTGGCTTGGCACAAAATGCGTACGCCCTGTGTGTGCGTTTCGCATTAGATGAGTGCGTCCTTAATTATGCTGGATGTGGTCAAATTCCCGAACTGTTACGTAAAGGATGGGGTTCTGTCTTGAAAAATCAGGGTGACAAACTGCACAACCAGTTTAAGGCCCGGAGGCTGATTTATTTATTGCCATGTGGACTGCGTTCTGCGTTATGGATCCTGATTTATGAAGGCGGTACAAACAAATTTCTATACTTCGACGAATGCCAGTTCACGAATTACACTTTTTTGCCATCGATTAATACCCATACGCACAAGATTATTTCAGGTCTTCGAGATTGTCTGTGTCCGTGTTGTGCAAACGTGAAATCATCAGATCGTGACTTCACGCCGGCTGTGTTCCACTCGGCCCCTCGTCCACCCTGGCATTCCGCCTTTGGCGGAGGAGGAGGAGGTGGGTACCAAAAAGTTGTTGGATTATTTTACTAACAAACTGACATTTCGAAACAACTTTTAACTGAAATAGGAAATAACTTTTGTTACCACATTGTGCTGCACGTACCTATGTACATAATGCACATTTTTTCAACTGCGACAAAGCATGAAACACCACGATGTGTGCTTTTTTGTGATACAATGCTCGTGGTAAAAATGAAATGTGTTGCTGCATGCCACATTCGAATAGAAGACCGAAAACTAATCTGGATGATTTACGTATTCTGATGTCATCGATATGCCACTGGCGGTCGTCATTTATCGTTATGAATTTGAAAATGCACATCTAAAATTTCCAGGTTTCGGTGGCGGTGGTTTCCATCACGACGTGCCACCGCCATCGTACAACATGTCCGGGTACGACCCCAAAGTGAACACGGATGGCGAAGGGGGTGGCGGAGGATGGGGCGATGACAGTGGAGGAGGAGGCGGAGGAGACACCGGATGGGGCGATGCGCCGAATAAAGAGGGTGAAGGTAAGGTGTTGTCGTCTCGTCAGAAACAAGGTTCATACCTTGGCAATGCTCATGATGATTCCCGGAATTGTCCAAATAGAGCCTCATGTGAAAAAAAGGAGTCATAATTACATAAACAAGGAGTCATAGCAACGATTCCTCACTAAACATGAGTCATAAAACTGTGCAACCACACTGTGACCGAGTAGAAAAACTATTCCAGGTGGTGGCGGTGGCTGGGGCGATTCAGCACCATCTGCACCTGCGCCCGAACCTTCAGCACCTCCCCCGGAGCCGACACCGGCCCCTGAACCCCCTGTGCCTGCCCCTGATCCACCTGCGTCTGCCCCTGATCCCCCTTCCCCTGATCGCCCTGCTGAATCAGGGGGTGGAGGAGGAGGCGGCTGGTAATCCGCAGGTTGTTACTCTCTGTCAGAAGACTGAGGTATATTGTTTCATGTAAGCTCATGTATTGTACAATCTGAAATTGCAAATCTTTCGCTACTTTTGAACCCCAAAATTTTGTTGAGCTTGTGCACAATCATCTCATTCCTGCGATTACGCCACCTCAATTGTTTTTTGTTGTTTATGCATTGTTCTCTGCATCACATACGAATTTTTTCTTCGAATCAAGCGTTCTGAAACTCAGAGTGTTGTTTTAATAGTAAGTGTTAAAGATCTTTCAATGACGATGCTGGCACGCACAATACGTATTGAATGTCAATTTTATTACATGTGAACGGAATCTCAATGAAAGTGTTATTCCATCCATCGAACTCGACGTGACTTTTTGTTTTTCAAATCGTTAAGCTGAAAAAGGACCACATGGTAACCGAGCCTACCAGCGTGTCATGTTGAATTTGTTATCTTTTGATGAAAAATAGATCAGCATGATTTGCGGCCTTTCTAGAACTTCAACTCAATGCGCTGTTGTGTTTTACTAAGCAAGCTGTGAAATACATACCACATTTTTGTTGTTGTGTTGGAGATGAACAGTGTTGTCTTTGTCAATGAAGGATTGCGGATTGCGGCACAAAGAAACGGATGGCCTTAACGATGTCAGTACTGTACTGCTGTATAATAATGATTTTTCACTGTGGATAAATTTTTTTGCACATAATTGGTGGAATTGGGTCGATTTTGAACAATTATAATTGCATCAACTTTTCAGAACCTGTAAAAATCTGAACATTCATTCTTCCTGTTATCACAGTCTCCATGCGAGCAGATGCGCAAAAATGTAATAATATACGAATGTTAATAAACAAAATCGTCACAAGCAAGTCACAAGCGATATGACATGTGAAGCACTAATTTACAGGCTAATGGGTACAACGTTACAGACGGTGTGTGAAAAACTCACGCAAACTTCGCTACTCTTCTTCACTGCTTCCGGAACTAGAACTTGAGCTCGAGCTGCTGCTGCCCCTGTGACCGTAACCTTTGTGCTTGAAACCTTTGTGTTTGCCCATTTTCTTCAATTTTTTGTGTCCGTAATAGCCCAGTGCAGCGGCACCAAGACCACCGGCAACAGGGATTCCGATCTGAAATACATTTTTTTGGATGTTGGTTGGTTTCAAAAACGAAACCTTCAGCTTCACACCCGGGCTGCTCAGAAACATTAATGCGGCATGTCCTTGGAAACATTTTTGCCGTGTTCTGCTCTAGTGCATCAGCTGCATGCATCAGCTCCAGCCAAATCTCTCATTAGCTGTTGCTAGCCTTAATCCCAAATTACAAAAGTATTCTTACTCTCATGCACACCAAGCCTCAATCAACTTCCAGCTCCACAACACCAAAGAATGAAGAGACACTTAGCGAGGTTCGCCAGCGAAGCGTTCTTACCGTATTCGTCGGTTGAGTGTGTTGCATACCTGTCGAGCATTGAAAAAAATTAATATTTATTTCAAAGTTCCACTCACCCCAGCCAATTTGCCGTGTTTGTTCTTGTGTTTACCGTGACTGCCACCACCGTGTCCCATCATTCCGCCCAGCATTCCACCCGGCCCTCCATGTCCGCCCCCCATAAGGTTGCCCATCATTCCACCGCCATGTCCCCCACCGTGACCCTTGGGGTAGCCGAGACGTGACAAGGCGTACGCACCCGCGGCAGTCGCTAATGCACCTAAAATATAAGTTTGATTTGTTAGTTCATACACGATTTTGTGCAGTGTGATGTTTCACGAGCGCAAACTGCATCCGCACAAAACAACCTAATGTGATGGAATTGAGGGCAGGCACTGACGATGACCTGGTGCACCGCCCGTCCGAAACAAAAGGTCAAAAAACGGGCAACACATTGCTTGCTGTACAACTCACGATCACGGGCTCTGTTTCCCCCCACTGAACAAACCGTCTAATGTGGGCTCTAATCCAGCTAGAATTCAAAACGAAATATCGCTTATGTACATGGCACCCACTAGCCTGCACCGGCCATGCCACCGTATTTAAGCAGGTTGTTGCTCGATCCCAGTGGTGATTTGCCTTGAGCCTGATGCTGAGTAGGAGGGGGCTGAAACATTTGGATCTTGTTTCAGATTGGAAATTCTTGTTTCAGATCACCACCGTACCAAATAATTCGATGTTCCCGGGCCCTGCATTGGTTGATGTTGCATGCCCTGATAGCCCATCACCCCTGGTTGTTGAGCGGGACCGGGATGGTAATTTGGTAGTTGCGATGGGGCACCGTAGTTGGGCTGAAGCAGGGTTAATTAATCCATATAATCCGAATAGGTGTCTAATTCCTTGAACAATTTTGTCACCAAATCCGCATACCTGGCCGTAAGCACCCTGGGTCACATACTGCTGAGATGGCACCGGTGATATGGCAGGTGAGGGCATGTTTTGCATCTGTGGATCTGGCGGCATACCGGCGGCCTGAAAAACTATAATGTGATTCTATTTTTTTTATCAGACTTTCGGTTATTGGCTGTCTGTCACTATCTAAGTGCGTGATAGCAACTCTTTCGCGCTCATCAGACACCCAGCCAGCCGCGTTTGCGCGCTAATCACACATCACAGACAGTTGCGTCTACAACGATGGCCTGAGCCAAACTTTTTTCACAATCCTCCCTTCCCAGCAACACTCACCCCTCCCTCATATCTGACGTGGTACAATTGTACATCTCCATCTATGGCTATCGTATTGATTGACTGGTAGGGCAGACGATATCGGAACTCGGTGTAATGTTGACCATTGATTGCTATCTGAAACATTATAAAGTGTGAATTGTGCAAGTTTTTTGGTTTAACGTTTCGACAGGCGGTTACAGATCATCGTCAGTGCTAGTGCACCAGATGGCCATCTGATTGACTTAGCACACCCCGCGAGCTGGCTTTCTACTCGCTTGAACGCATATCATCAACAGTTCGGCAAACGGTTTCTCTACAGTTGCAGTTGCACGAATGATGGCTTGGTTTGGTGCACAACATTGGCAAAGTGGTCACACCAACAGAGAAGTTCTATGTGAGCATGTAAACCGAGTGAGTTCATGCGTCTGCTGTTAGAGTGACGCGACAATCTGGTGCATTCGCACTGACGATGATCCAGTGCATCGCCTTTCTGGATAAGCAGCAGGCGAAAACCCAGTGATCAAAAACATGATGCGGAACATTGGCCTGATTGGATGATGTTTCATTTGACTCGATTGTGATAAATACATACACCTACCGACCAACCTTGAAGTGATCGGGTTCAAACAGAATCAATATTTCAAATTGTTGCCCGGGCGCAAACGGGAAATGACCGAAATTCTCCTCAAGTCCCCATTGTTGCTGCTAAAAAATAAAATAATTTAATATCAGATCATGACAATACCAAAGTTGGTTGTTGAATCGGACCTACAGTACATAGGTAGGTTCTGTCTGCTATTGGTCACATGACCAGAGTATTTTGACGTTTTACAAATTGGACAGCACCTGTTTTGGGCTACCGTTCAGGTGTTTCCATCTATAACATCTCAACACATCAAATCATCAAGGTTGACATAGATCGCAGAGAAGTAGTATTGGTCGCACAATGACTATATAAGAATTCATCAAATCAATCCTGATTTTCACGTTCAGTCACTCTTAACCACTGTGCTATTTGTGATTCTCACAAATCATTTTCAGCTGAAAATAATCTAGCAGATCAACCACGTTGCCGCAGGTCTGAAACATTCTCTTTACTACATGCTTTGTGTGCGATCACGCAACGCAACGTCATTGCCCCGTCACTGTCCCTCCTTACGATTCAGGAAAAAAATTTGACCAATTCTTATAAAGTCATTGTGCGACCAATATCTCTTGTTGTTGATATTATATTCGAAAGCAATAAAAATAGAATTCAAAATTCTCCAAAAAACCTGCAACGAATTGCGAATCACTCTCGATGTGTTGCCGTCAAACCGCGGCGATATGTGCAGCGCTATGTCGTCGCGCGGATTCGTGTTTGGACCGAGCTGTAGGTTGACTGCGAACCTGGAAAAGTGTAACAAATTCTTAAAAATTTACTTAATTTTGTATTCCGTCCACTTTATTGCATTCTTCGGGTATCTTAAAATCGGTAACAGCCCTGATGATGACCTGTGAGCTTGATGAATGGATAAAAATGCATGTTTCATGAACGGTTCTATTTTTTCATTTCCACGGTTTTTTTTCGCAATCTTGGACAAAACAAAAACAAAAAATAAGATTTAAATCTGGCTGACCACTGTGCATGTGAGCTTGCCACGCCACCAATGCTGACCATCAGTCCTGGCGAAGCGCCGGTCAGCGGACCAATGTATGGCACTGGCTGAAACGATAAAAATATCCTTCGAAGCAACAAAAGTATTTGATGAAATAGAGGATAAAACATCCCAAAGTCACTCACCGGAGCCTGGTAAAATGCCATTCTTTTATTGACCAATTGAAGCACAAGTTCAGAAATAGGGTCGACGTCCAAGCTCGGCGCTATTTATATTCGAACCATCAAAATTTCGAAAGAAAACGATCCACTTTATTGTGGTGTTGACTTTGAGTTTGTGAATCACCGCAACACTACTGACGTCAAAATACGCTCTGCCCCCTTTCGTTTTATGCTTGCGTTTGCGTTACGTGCATCTAGCACAGCAGGTGATGTTTAGGGTGCACTGTATACAATGTACAATTTCAGACAACACAACTTGTGGAAAAAGCTGGCTGGTGTGCAGCCATGGGTACTGCCTAATGCCTGTTAGATTGTGATACGATTCACTCTTGTAGTTTGCTCAGTGACCCAACAATAATTTTTCAGGCCGAGCGAAACCAGCCAATGAAAGTCAGCCAGCAAACCAGCAACGTTTTTATCAGCCTGCTGTCTGTCTTGCAGACCCAGAGCACACCGGTACTGCGCGATTGTGATGTTTGTTCAATAAATACGCCTGAAAATATTATGTCACATGTGTGTGTGTGTGTGAGAGAGAGAGAGACACTTGCATCTGAAACTTGACATGACTCTTTCGGGCAAATAATCTTTTGCGGCATGAAGTAGCGTGGTTGGTAAGTCAGAGAAAGAAAGAAACCACAACAAAGAAAACTAGTATTTATCTGGCCAACTTACGACCTGCACGACTTAAAAACACGGCCACGGCTCTCACAAAAAACATTGGCTTGTTTCTTTCGCATGAAATGGTCCTGGAGGAAAGATAGAGGCCATATTTGTCGCAGTCATCATAATATGAAATCCACCACCACTGATATTTGGCATTGTCAGTTCACAAAATGGAGCGTGCTGTGACGGAGACCGGTTTTTACCTCATTATTGCAGCAAAAACTCCGAACACGCGATGCAAACGTAACCGTAATCTGTTTGCGTGCTTCTGACAAGAATAGCTGCTCCATTGTGAACCAGCGGTCGGTCTTCGAAACGTCAGTGAGGTTCAGTATCTCTGCAGGAGATGTCTCCACTCCAATCCAAATTTGTGTGGTTTCCAACTGATTGTGTAATCCTTTGTAAACCCCGTTGAGGGCTGAGCCCACCCGAAAAATTTCAATTACAAGAGAAAAATAGTAATTTATAGAGAAAGAAAAAGCAAGAAAAAAGATTCTCCAATTTTGCTTTTTTCCAAATAAAAAAATGGTGCTTCTTTCGACTGTTTTGTTTGAAAAGTTCGGTTTACTTGACCATAAACCTCGTTGCAAACATGTAACAGTAACCGACGTGCTGTTCCCGCTTTCATGCGGTCGTTAATTGCGATGTTTTTGATCCAGAGGTCGCAATCGGGCCGGCCCGACCTCGGGCCGGGCCGGGCCGCGATTTTGGGCTTTTGGCTCGGGCCGGGCCGGGCCGGGCCGGAGATTTGGAGGGTCGGGCCGGGCCGGGCCGGGCACCCCGGCCCGAAGCTTCTGAAGTGACTTACCGTAAAAACCTAAATAGAAGGGGGGGGGCTCTATTAATTCACTGACCCCATTTTGGGGGGGCTCTATTACGGGGGGGGGGCTCTATTCCGGGGGGGCCTCTATTAATTCACTGCAGAGATCGGAAACGGGCCGGGTAAAGTCGGCCCGGCCCGGCCCGGGCGGCGCAAAGTCCGGCCCGGCCCGGCCCGGCCCGGGGGAGGGCTGCAGGTCAATCTGGCCCGGCCCGTTTTGGGCTTGAGGTGGGCCGGGCTCCGCCGGCCCGGTCAGCCAATTTTCAAGGGCTGAAAACTAAAAAAGTCCAAAAAGCTGAAAAAAATTCGAAAATTTTCGGCAGAATGCTTGATTTCACTGGAACAGCTGGGGGGAAGGGTAGGTAGGTAAGGTAGGTAGGTACGTAGACAGTAGACTGACGCGCCATCCTGATGCAGTACGTAAGTCGCCGCCCCGGTTTGGTACAGTAGTAGGTATAATTTTTGACTCAAAATGGTTTGGAGTGGGTATTTTTTACTCCATATAGGCGAAAAATAATTAGCGCTTTAAGAATACATTCTCATCAATATGTAGACATAAATTTTGTTCCCGGACGACTCCCCCCAGCTCGGCCGGCCGGTACAGTGGGTTGGTTGATTGCAGGGCAGGCTTTTTTGGTGGTACAGTATGTTGATTGCTGCAAAGCAAAGGCCTGGGTATGGGTCGGCTGCGGTACTGCTTCTTTCTTCAAAACGATGACTGAAAGGATCAAGAACTAGGAAATGTTATTGCGCGAAGCGCAAAAATTTTGAAAATTTTGGTTCAAAAAAATGGTAATTTCGTTCAAATTTAGGCATACCGGGCCGGACCGGGCCGGGCGGCGCGGCCCGGCCCGGCCCGGGCCCCCCCCATCTCCGGCCCGGCCCGCGACCAACTCCAAAATCGCGGCCCGTTTCCGATCTCTGATTCACTGACCCGAACCTGAAAAATTGTTCCCAGAAATACCCCCCAAAAACCCCTGAAAATGGGTTTGAAAGGATGTTTTTTTGCTTGTAATCGCATTTATTCGTGTCTATTCGTCAATTAGAGGCATATTATGTGCTCTGAACGAACAATAAACGTGCACCTGTGCACCAGTATCAGGCCTTAATACATTACTGTATAGGGGATGTTACCAGAGGTGGGAATCGGGCCGGGTTACCTCGGCCCGGCCCGGCCCGACTGAGGTCCGGGGGTCGGCCCGGCCCGGCCCGACAGTTCGGGCCGGGAAGTCCGGCCCGGCCCGGCCCGACTTGGAGAGAGGTCGGCCCGGCCCGATTTTTTGGGCCCGACTTTTTCTAATGATATTTTGAAGCAATTTTTGGTGCAAAAATTACTGTTTTTTGGTTTAGAAATACCTGATAATCATGGAAGTCGGTACTAATTTGCAGAATCGCGAGAAATTTTGGCAAATTTAGCCTAAAAAATCACGATTTTTTATTGAAATTCGATGATGTCGGGCCTTTTCGGGCCGGCCACCCCCGGCCCGGCCCGGCCCGACATTCCGAAAAGTCGGCCGGGCCCGGCCCGACCGTTCGGGCCGGAAACCTCGGGCCGGCCCGGCCCGATTGCCCACCTCTGGATGTTACTTTTGGGGGGGGGGCTCTATTAGGGGGGGCTCTATTTAATTCACTGACCCCTTTTTGGGGGGGGGGCTGTATTACGGGGGCTATTTCGGGGGGGGGGGGGCTGTATTTAGGTTTTTACGGTATTTTACTGAAAAAAGTAGGGATTTTTTTGTCAAAAATACTAAAATTTCTGACGGATTCGGCAAGTAAGTGATCAGTATTGTCCAGTGGTGTAGCTACCCAGGCGGGGCGGCAACTTACTGTACCACTAAAAATGTGGGGCGACAACCTACCTATCAGTGGTATAAAAATGTTGATGAAAATGTACTCTAAAACGCTCATTTCGCGCGCGATTTTTCGCCTTTTTGAAGTGAAAAATACCGATTTTATACCATTTTGAGCCAAAAATAGCTACTTACTGTACCAGCCGCCGGGCGGCGACCTACCTACTGTATGTACCACGATGGAGCGTCAATCTACCTAAACTACTGTACCTAGGGGGACCCCACCCCCTGCTGCACCATTGGTATTGTCTATCTGACGACTTTTCAAGGAAAAAAATGAATTTTCAACCAAAAAAATAGGGTCAAAAAATTGAAAAAATTATGACAAAAATTGGGTTAAAATCTGAGCCAAAAAATCGGGCCGGGCCGGGCCGGAGATTTGGGGGTTCGGGCCGGGCCGGGCCGGAGATTTCGGGGTACGGGCCGGGCCGGAGATTTGGGGGCTCGGGCCGGGCCGGGCCGGCCAAACCCGGCCCGATTGCGACCTCTGTTTTGATCATTTAACAAACAACAACCAACATTTTTCAGACTGCGGACAGTGAGTCACTCAAAAATCAAACCAGTATGAGACCGCGTCACATCAGCTATCGACTGCTGAGGCGTCGCATGCGCAGGACATTGGCGTACGGCGATTTCGGCCACATGGACCAGCTGTCGGCGCCGTTGAGCGACGCGGCAAAGGCCTATTTCGATCAGCACGCCCCTTTCGACTTTCTTGACGATAAATTCGCCGCCGGTTTATCTCGGTTGGTACTGCTCGGCTGGTTTGGTTGTGTATGGTGTTGTGGTGAGGTTTTAATGAATGACTAACGACGGCGGCTGCGTGCGGGTGCCCTGTTCGATCGGATCGCCCAAATATCCGGCCCGGCCGCCGGCCATGCCCGTCCTCCAATCCAATCAGTTTTGCTTTTTTCGGTTGGTATGATTTTATAATTTGGTCTTTTGTTTTGCAGCGAAGCATGTGTGAATCCGTGTTCCCTGATCGTTGCCCTGGTCTACCTCGAACGACTGCGACGAACGGACAAATCGTATTTCGATGCCACTGACCCCGCCGATCTGTACATGTCGGCATTGGTGCGTTTGTTGTCTGTTTTCTTTTGCGTTTCTGTAGTTTCTTTTTCTCTTATTATTGTTTGGGCGCAGTCGCCGAGATGGGAATCGGCTGGCCCCGTCCGATCCGGTCCGGCCCGCAAGTAGGTCGGGCCGAGGCCGAGCGCCGAGGTTTCCGGAATGTCGGACCAGGTGGTTTGGACCACCTGCCCCGCCCGACAGCCGAAATCAACGAGTTTAAACAAAACTTCGTGTTTTTTGGGATGAACTTGCCCAGTGTAGTTCCTGGTCCGGAGGGGGAGATAGCGGACCCCCGTTTTTTTCGGAGGGGGAGATAGTGTACCCCCGAGGGGGGAAGGGGGGGAAGACCCAAATTCGGGAAAAAGTCACTTTTTGAGGTAGAAAATTTGACCTATTTTTGCCCCTTTTTGGCAAAAATTCTTCATAAAAAGGGTATTTTGGCGACTTTTGAGAACATTGACCTAGAAATCACACATTTTAGGCCTAAAAATGCCCATTTTGGGCCTAAAAATGGCCATTTTAGGCAAAAATTGGGGGAGATAGTGTACCCGGAGGGGGAGATAGGGGGATAGTGTACCACCCGAGGGGGAGATAGTGTACCCGAGGGGGGACCCCCCTCCCCCCCAGGAACTACACTGAATTTGCCAAACGTTACCATGATTTGGCAAACGTCGCACTCAGTTTCACGTTTATCTGGGTTTATTAAACAAAATACAGTGATATTTTTTGCCAAAGAATCGCTTCAAAATGTCATCAAAAAAGTCTGGCCGATAAAATTGGACCGGGCCGGGCCAGCCTTTTCTCAGGTCACGCCTAGCCGGCCGGGCCGAACTTTTCGGCCCGAACTGTTGCAAATCAATCGCACATTCTGCCTTGAAAATTCAGGTTCTTGCATCCAAATATCTGCACGACGATTCGGAAACCGATTTCGTCTACAACGACGAGTGGGCGACGTCGGCCGGCTGTGACGTGGCACATTTGAATCGACTCGAGCTCGAATTGCTGATCAGACTGGTACGGTGTTGCTGGCTGGGTTGCGATTTAGATTCAGAGAGGGTTTTTCAGTTCAAATCAATTTACTTGCACGGGTTTACGTCATTTCAAACCAGTTTGCCTACCCCATTTCCACTCAGCACGAGTTTTAAATGCCAAAAGACGGTTCTGACAGCTAAATTACGGGTAATACCAACACCACGTAGGCCTCGGTTCAAGGTACCACTGGGAAATTAGTGAAAAGGTTGGTAAAATCTCCCAAGGATCAGATTTTGCTCCCTGTAGGCCAGTATAAAATTTTGTTCTGATCGAATCTGTCTTCACATGCTATGCTTTGTTACTTCAATGATATCTTGAGTCACTGGCACTGGCGCATCAGGTTTGCACCTCCGCGTTACTTTGACAGCTAACTATTACAATTACCCACCGAGTTTCATCAGTAAATAAACATCATGTGTAAATACCCGGAACCTTGAAGAGTCGTGATCAAGCCCGCCAGATCTGCCACCGACAGCGACGCCGAAAGAAAATTGGGCCCAGCTTAATGACTTTTCAACGAGATCACAACTCTTCCACGCAACGCAGCCGTATTGTTGCAGGACTGGAATCTGATCGTGCAACGCGACGAGTTCAACTCAATGTTGGCGCGGGTCGAGCGTTACGTGTGTCGCACGCAGAGTGACGCGCGCGGCTACGCCACGTACGCCGAACTGGACGTGCTGTCTAGATGCTGTGCCGTGGTCGCGCATGTACTCTCGCCCATTATTATGGTTGGATAGTTGCTGCTGCAGTGTTTGTTGTCGTTGTTGTTGTTGTTTGGTTTTTTTCAAATGAAACTTTGCTGTCACCCTGGGCGCCCGAATCTGCGGGTCACGGGTGCCAAAATGACTGGATCGGGCAAGTGCTGAGTGTCGGCTGCCCTCAGATGTAGGGTGTCTGTTTTTTTGGACCCGACATCTACAGTCCAAACCATCAATTTTGCTCACAAGAAAAATTTTCACAAAATATTTCTTAGACCCGAATTTACCACCAAGCAAGGCTTACTAACATTCAGCCCGGATACTCGTGCTGATCATTTTGGCCAAAATTATAAATTTGTCCAACAACAGACAATAATATTATTTTCTGCAGACCGTAGCAGTGGCGTCGCTGACCTATCTGGCCACGCTGGTTGGTGTGCTGAGTGGTGTGCTGTATCTGCGTTCGGTCGACGCTCCCACAAACTGTTCACTCGCGCCCATGAAACATCAACCTTTGATCGTACCTAGTAAGTTAGGTGGGGTGGGTGTGGGCGTAATTTGGATTCAAGTCAGTCATGGTACCTGGGGATGCATTTTTTTGGCAGTTGTGACCCAAATTTAACGACAATCTTGTTGGTCACAACCCCAAGCAAATGTGGCTTTTCTGCGCTCAGAATGTTTTGCACTGGTCTTAAATCTTATGTCTTTGTTTCAGTTTGGCAATCAGCAATCGTGGCAGTTTGGCTATAACAATGAACAGTAATTCCCATTCCCAATATCATGAGAGCAAATAATGAAGTTTGTCAATAGTTCGGCAAACGAGAATTCAAAAAGCGTATAAAATCAAAAAAAATATTAAGAATGTACGCCATTTTTCAGTTGATCTCGCCCTGCTGCACGGAACGTCAGCCCCGCCTTCGATGTTGTTGTGCACCACTTTGACTTTGCCTGACAATGAACCGAATCATTCGACATTTACGACAAGTGCGACTGCCAAAAGGTGCTGTGCCAGTAGTTTGCCACCTGATTTTGTTCTGTTTGTGGTGAGGTGACCAAGCGAGTTTAAAGGGTGTGTCAGTCGTCACCTAGACAACAACCACATTTTCTTGAGTGTAGACTAAATAGAATACTGAGTTGATGTTGGCTGCAAAAAAACTGCGCCTTCAATCCCGCAAAATCGAGAGGGTCACCGTCGACTTGTGGAATAAAATCAAATTCAGCACCAGTTGTGTCGTTGAGAAATCAAAATTTTCCCACACCCACCCCAAGAAACTTCCAACTTCCCAACAAACCCCCAAAACCCAAACCCCCGATCCCAGAGAGCTCACCCAAACCCGACAGATCGCGGGCGCTAAGAAGGGACCCAAAAAAATTCCCCAAAACATCAATAGCCCAAGACTGCAAGGGTGCCTTACGGCGGCAATCATCTCGCATCGACTAAACATTTCGGACTAGATCTTCCGGGTCGAACTCTCGTTCTCAAAAGTCATTTCCCAGAAGTGCAATTCCCCCAGACCCCAGCCGACCCCCCCCCCCCCCCGCCAGCCCGTACCCCACCCCCCCCCCCTACCCCCCCCCCCCCCCCCCCAGCACTAGGTTTGGTTCTTTTCTCAGGCTATCCGAACCGAGACGGTCAGAATTTCATGCCGGTATTTGATTTTCTCCATGCATAGCCCTACAGATTTTGCGAGTTGGAAGACGCGCGATTTTTTGCATCCAAAATGAACTCGGTGTAGCTGTCTTCGTATCCTTTCCACCCAAGCAACTGGTGAGGCGACGTTCGACGCACTCTTTAAAAGTTGAGTTTCAGGCCGTCGAACTCTGCCGCCGTCGTCACCACCGATTCTGTGAACACTCGCAGCCCGGCGCGATCCGAAACGAAAATTGTCGACAGAATAGCAGCTGCTCGTCAAGTGAAATGGATAAGTTTGTGGATGAGGGTAAATACGACTGATGATCACAAATGACTGTTGAGTTTTGAGTTTGGGCTTGGTTCGACAGAATTGTGTGAAGGATTTATACTTTACTGGTGTTACCACCTAATTTCAGTGGTGAGGGCGGTATCAAACTTGGTGATCAGTGCTTGGTCACGCGACTTTTTTTGGAATTGTTTCGCGATTTACTGATGCCGCTAAATTCGGCCAACATCAGAGATCTTCCAAGCTATCTATGTAATATGAAAAATTTTCATGTTGATTGAATTTAGTGGCGTCACACCAGTATATGTCGAACGGTTCTTAATGCAACAAAATCACTTGACCAAGCCAAGTCCGGACTTAGCGATCACCAAGTTTGATTTCGCCCAAAATGTAATCGAACGCATGCCTTGAAAATGACGGTTATTCTTGTTATGGTTCTGTGCGCATATCGAATTCGTATTGCTTTTTCACATTATTTCGTTCTCCATCTAAATACAATCTGCTGTACGTCCGTCTTCTGACCCATCGTGTTCCTATTGTGACGTTACTGGTTCAATTCTTCTCCACATTTTCACAGCTTCGAGATATGTGTTGTCTGGTTTTTTATTCATATTGTTGTTGTTTGTGTTTTACGGTTCAACTAACTGTATCTCTATTTTTTGAAGCGAAGATCAGTACAACGTAGTCGCTAACAAAGCCATTGCTCATTGCTTGTTGACGTTTGTGCTACCGTCATTTAAATTGATAAAGTAAATGAAAAATGCCAGATCCAAGGACTAATACTTTTCGTTCGACCGATGAAGCTTGACGTATGATTGATGATCAATTATACATGTTGCAGTGCAAAACGTTGTGCAAAATTCGCAGCACTGAAATGACAAAGTGACTCTCAACTTTATTCAGAAAATCAGTCCCAACAAAGAGCATCACATTATTACACATAACTCATAGTATGAGGGAGAGCACCTATCATATCAGCGCTAACGGCCGCGCCCTTGTGGACGGATTCCCGTGCCCGTCAGTTTGAACGACCGAAATTTAAACCAGCTGAGGAAGCTGCACATGCAAAAAGCGACAATTCCAACTAATATTGGGGTAAATCTTCGCAACAGGTCTTGCCATACCGGCGAGCGGACCAACAATATACCGGAGTTTCGTCAAGTGCTTTTCTCCGTGCCGGGAAGACTGATTATAAATAAAACGGATTTTCAGGCAGTGCTGTTCTTGCGATAATCTACAGACTTGGCTTCCTCCCGCCAACTGTCGCAAATAAACACATGCCGCAACGCAACTTTTCAGGCCCAGTTTTTCAGGCAAAGCATGTTTGACCCGCCATTTACAGGCTTAGGCTTAGGATCCAACCTGGCCTGAATCTGTGCCCTGGGACTGAACCGTCGCACAATAAAATAAACGGCACCAACCACGTATGTATCAGTCCCATGTCTTCCATCCATCGGCCGAAACGCAACAACCACAGATATAGACGCTGCACCGGAATACGTGCATCGTTATTCGAATAAATTACGTCTGTTTCGTGATATCGCACTTGTGTACATCGTCAACTGTGAGGTCAACGCAGCCAAGCCACAGTGAACAGTAGTTAACACGCTTTTTTCGCCCGGTAGGTACATAGTCGTCAACTTTGACCGTCTGCCAGGTGTCAAGTGTGTCAGGCTGCATATTTTGCCGCTGATGTCATGCCCATGTGTGTACTTTACATACATATGTCATCGTACTCATTTTGGACTGCTTTGGCCTGTAATGACGTCTAAGTATCAAATGCACACCACAACAATAACGTAGCAGACCCGGGCTGCGTTTGACCACCAACACGTTGACCATTTGCGTTGATCACTATGCAAATAGCCGATTAGTGGCATGCGATAATTGCAAAAGACAAATGGTGAATATTCTATATGCAGTGTACTATAGGTAGTGAACAAAACGCCATTTTCCGATCGATTCGCTAAATAGAGAGTAGTAGACTGTGGCGGTTCAATTCTTTATTTTCCCAAACTTAAAACAGTTCCCCAAACTCTCAGCTGTCATTGTGCGTTCGATCAACCCATGTTGTTTGTTATACGTGTAAGCGCGCGTGTGTGTGGCTGTCAATCTTATTTCGAGTTAGCGGCGAGCTGGAATGTATTCTTAGCCCTGTATTTTCTCGACTGTTGCGATAAATTTTATATGCGTGCTCATAAGCTTCCCAACCCCGCAACCAACAAACTATCAATTGACTTTCATGGATTCTCGCCCTCCTTACAGACGGTGGTGCACCAGATCATCGTCAGTGCATAAAGGCACCATCTCATAAACAAGTGGCTCTCAATACAGCAACGCACAATTCACGTGAAAATCCATGCACCATAGAGAGCTTGCAATTTTGGGTGCGTGATTTCCATGGCTTGCCGGTGTCTCAGTGATATAAAGTGCTGCAGCAGTGCCATGTGATGGATAGCAGCTTGCGTCATATAAGCAGACACTGTTCCTTACATGTACTTCGTTCAGACTACATGTATGCAATTTAGCATAAAGGCAATTTCCAGCCATGGCTTGACGGCAGTACTGTACTGCTACGTTAGAGAACTAAATCCCAGATTTGAAGTGAAGCGAGTCTTTGTGCTGCACAGCTTGAACTCGTGTGTTTCGAAAATTATTTCTTGAAGTTGTACTGTTTGGTATTATGATGCTGCTGTTGAGTGCGCAATGCATCAAATAATTGGGTTAGAATTAACAAGTTTGTAAGATTGCAGGGAGCGCGAGCTTCCTAATATACAACACCAGGATTATACAGTATCTGTCATTGTGTTTGTTGTCAAATGAAATATAAATAGTTTTTTCGCAATATGTTCTGTGTTTGTCCGGTCTCCGCATACAGTAGGTCCCATATTATCACTTCAAAACTTGATCGACCAGCATAATAGCAGCTTGGGACATCCTGGGCTGATGTCCAGCCCAGTCACAATGCTTTTGGCCTGAAAAAAACTAATATTTCTGTCACAGAGCAGGCAGAACACAACATTTGCCTGGACGCGTTATATCCCTCGGGACTTTAGAGAATGTGAAAATAGACCTTTTGGTATAGTGTGCGTTGAATACTTAACCGCAACCATCCTGCGCAGTCCTGGGACCGAAAATCCGATCCCGGGCAACTGCACCCACACAATCGGGTATCCAGCTTAGGCCGTAAAGGTGCCGAGCCTGAAATAAATAACCTGCGTGGTCCAGATTTCCCTGTCCCTGAAAGTTATGAGTTGTCTCTTAAGTTGGCGTTGTTTTTTTAAGCGGTGAAACTGCTTGATTGCGTAGCTCGCCGTTTTTTGTCATTTCCTTCTGCGGGTATCATGATACAATGCAAACTTGGTATAACTCTATAGAAACGTCGTTGGTACACCGATATGAATGTTGGCAAGTCCGTCAAAATCATTGTGCGGTAAAACAACAATGAAGAAAACGTTTTTTTTTCGCAAAAAAGCAGATTCACAAGTGTGGGACAGCTGTGAACTGATGCATTCGCACTGACGACGACCTGGTGCACCGCCCATCTGTGAAAACGGGTGTCGAGATGCACCACGAAACACGCTGCGTGCAGTTCATGTCATGTGTTCAATCTCGTACCTTATTCCACTGTTTTTTTTCAAACGCTCTATTGCCCTGCCCCGACGAGCGGTGGTCTACCATTACCTTCACTGGGTGTCCGCGGATATGCATGATGTATGTATGCATGCGCACGGCTCCATGGACTAGTTTATTTTGTAGACGCCAGCCGCGCCTAAAAATGCAATTTTTGCGAGCCGAACTAAAGTCCGCGCGCAAACCGCTCGATCGACTTGCAACGGCGCGCTAAAGTCGCTCGAAAATTAAAAAGGTGCCTCGCTCTATACACAACATAATGTATATATATACCGTACTGCAAAAGGCTGGTGCGCCCTGCGTAAGGTACCGGGGTAGCGTTTCGTTTCCGAAACAGCGTGCCTACATTGCACAGAAAGTGTGCGATTGTTTTGCGCTCCTTCCATTCCCTTTCTTGCGTCTCGCCGGTTTTTTCTGCTTCCACCTCAGATTATCAGTGTTTGTAAATTTTACTTCCCCTGCCGCAGTTCAGACGAAAACGAGTAAAACAAAATAGTCACAGGGAGAAATTCTCTCTTTTTTGATCAAATCATAATAATGACGACTCTCAAGTCGTTCTGGCGCCAACAAAAACAGCAAATGAGGAGACCGACCGACTTGAAGTTCCAAATTCTCAAATCGGGCTCTTCAGTTGAGCTTAACTCTTACACGCGCGGGCGACAGGCGAAACGGGCGGTCAACCGACAGCATATACCGCGGTTCTACAGTCATCATGACGATTTGTCGATGCAAGTCAGAGTCGGTGATGTTTCACTCGATTGTTTGGTTGAAAGTTATACCAACACAGGCTAGTAGGTTAATTGTTTATAGTCGTCGATAATGTCTTGTGAAAATGCTCACTTTTGTACATTTCATTCAGCCCAGCGCCACGAGTGACCTCAAAATTCTGCCCGGATGTGGTGTCATTTCCGCAGAAAACAGGGAACGACGGGACGGAACAGAAATGCGTCGTATTTTGTTCGGATTCATCGAAGACTCTAGTTGCGTTAACGGTACGTGTTGGTGAATTGGTCAAATTTTCAATCATAGGTACGGTTCCATTGACATATTGGCCCTATCATCAGAGGGAGAACATGTTCGAACGTTTGTGAAGACGGGCCGAACATCAAGCTTTTGTCGAAAGTGAAGCCTGTCAATCTGATACGGCAACAGGGCGCAAATTTTGAACAGCGTGAAAGTTGTTGAGCGATGGCTAATAAAGAAGTTTCGCTCTGGACGAAATTAGGGGCATCGGTAAATTACAACAACATCTTTGTTGCAAAAAAGTCAAGTGGCCGCAATGCAAGACCGACCCTGTCCGGGATCCGACCACAAGTTTAACATCGGGGCTAATTTAATTGACTCATTAAATTAATAACGTCAATAAATAATAGATTATCCTCAGGTGCGGCGACCCGTTTGACATCGCTGTCTGAGGACGACCAGTGCACGAGCGACGGGCAATCGGACCGAGACCATGACCTGCGCGCACTGGCACATTCGGCTGCGAGCAGTGCGCAACAACGCGCCGACTTTGTGGAGGGCGTGCTGTTCAAATCGGTGGGACATGAGAAAGGTAAAGCGTGCGTGTGTGCGTGTGTGTGTGTGTGTGTGGCTTGTGGCCAGCCTCCAAAAGCAAATGTTGCGTCCACAACAATAGCGGCGAAAAAAGGTCATGTTATCCGATGGTTAGGGCTTTGAGTCCTCCTGGTTCGCAATTATTTTTTCGCTGATATTGTTGTCGACGCAACAAAAGTAAGCGTGCCTGTCTTTGCCTGAACGTCAAGGTGGATATGTTCAAAAGATTTCAATCTTTGCAAAAGATGAGACGATATACCGATACAAAACAGGCGATCTGATGTGGTCTTGCCTGATCTGTGCTACGTGACTTCTTTCTTTATCTGTTAGTCACGTGACTGATCCAGCACAATATAGCGAGCACACTTTCAGATAATGGCTAGTCCGCAGGGATCGCTGTGCAATTTTTAGTTGGACAAAGATTTTAAAAATAAGTAAAAATTTCCAAAAAGGTCAAATCCCGCTTCTGATCTACGCAATGTGCCGCAGCGAGAAGAAATCGATAATCAATAATCAGCAGGCATCAACGACCACAAACACTGTGAAATCGACAGTGCCGAATGCAACATACAAACAGGGTGAGCTCGGCTTGGTGATGTTTCACACAATGATTGAGTACGATCCTTTAGAAGTTGATCACTGACGTGACGTGAGCCTCACATTTAATGGAAACCCCACTGAGGCTGTGTATTCCCGCCTCGGGAAGGGGTGGGTCTGGTCCCGGACCCAAAACGATGGTTCCACTCAGATACAATACGTACCTACAAGTTGGTCGGGCCAATATCTCGGACACCTGGCTCCTGTGAGCATCAACGTACGAAAATTTCCAAATTCAACGGCTTGGTCATGCGAAAATGAGCCAAAAAAAAACAAAACAACACACAGGATGGTGACCTGTTCATATTGTTTCACAGGTCTGTTCACCGAGCTCTACTCAATTGTCCGTTCCTCCGCCGAGTCGCCCACCCGCCACCCGGCTGATGTTTCACATCTGCATAGGAGTGTGACATCAGGCGCAATTATGATCGTGTATAAAGTGCTGAATATGGATGATAGAGCTGGACTCACACGATCTTGGCTCAGTTGGACCGGTATGGACTTTCTAGTGTGTCTTAGTTTTTGGCGTGAACGGTTACGTGTTTGAGAAGCAAACGGTGATGCACTTTGCTGGCATAAGCGCTCGGTTTTGGTTACACACGATGTAAACGTTGGATGTCTTTTGTCCAAAAATTTCGATTCATGAACATTCTCAGTTGAAAAAATTTGATGACTTGACGACCTTTGTGCTTTTGGTGAGCACCGGACCAGCTCGTGTCTTTTGTGTCCTCATGTGGCCATCATCTTGGCCATATTCGCGTTGACAATGATGAGGTGCGCTGCCCCGTATGCAAAAGCAGGTCGAAACCGGCAACCACACGAAGCAAATTGGGCTGATAGTAATGTCGTCAGCTCAGATCGTCGAGCATTTATCGCTCTCATTTCGTGCTGCTTTGACGACCATAGAGTTGACCACTTGAATTGACGACTGTGTTTTTATACCATTAGTCAGCAAATTGCTTCACTTCTCAGTGATCAATGCAAACTTTCTTCCAGGCGCTCGCGAAATCTACAAACACTCACCAAAGTCCTGGATGTTGCGACGAATCACGTTGCACAGCAGGTGCTGTAGTTAGAAAATTTGTATTATAAATTGTTGTCCCGCATCTATAATTGCCTGTAAATGCCAAATAGCCAAATAACCCCCTCCCCCCGGAACAAGACCCCATCTGGGTGGTTATTCGGATACTTCTGAAAGAAATCCCTAATCTCCGGACATTTTGCAGCAGTTTATATGTACCGAAACACATTGTGGGCGTATTTGCGATATCATATCTTTTTTATTTTGAAATCGCAAACTCGAAATGTGTGTCCCAAACGGTCCCCCAGGAGGCTTGTACACACGTATGTAGATAGGTGTCATTCTCCGGATAAAAAATGAGATTCACTCTGGATATTTACTGCAGCGACAATTCTCTGCCCGGTCGATCAACCTGCCCGTACGCGTACGCACTTGTGTGCGAATTTGATGCCATTCTCAGCTCGGAGCATTTGATTGATGCACTGCAAATGGTTGAACGATTGAGATTACGGGCATGTGGACTGGTGCATTTGTACAGGGTGGTGGAAAAGTATGATAATGGAAGGGCGGAGGAAAAGCTGCTGATGCAGATATGATACTTAAATTTTGAATCGATGTGTACAGCCTACAGCGTGTATTCTGGTGTGTATCTCCATGTCATTTCTGTTCCGAATTATTACAACTTGAGTGCAATTTTGCTGTGGAATTTAAAATTTGATCATAAAGTTACTATCATGTTGCACTTATCAACCCGTTTGCTTTCTTCGTCCATTTTCCATTAGCAGTTTTTTGTTTTTCTTCAGTTACGTCCGCAAACGTAGAATGGTTTCAAACAGCTGGATAAATGTCGCGAACACAGAAAATAAATTCATAAACATTGAAATCACAGGAAAGGTTTAGAAAGTCCTATACTATATAAATTACCGTGCATGACAGCATCGAATACCAGGCATAAAGTTGCTATTGATAGCAAAGCCCATTAGCAAATAAAAAAATGTTCATTTTTTGAGAGAGTCCAGGCTTGGCGGCTGCATGGAACGTCAGCGTTCCACCCAACTTTCCACTGAACATTCCACTCAAGTTTTTCACTGTAAATTCCACCGAACTTTCCACTCAACTCTCCAATCCACCGTTTCGTAAACAGCCTATAAATCAGCCTATAAAATAATGTACATATAAAAGTTACACACAAATGTACTAAACTAAAGTCACACGCGCTGTACAATGTGAGCGTAAACCACGACACAGAATGTGAAATCTGGCATGTGTAAATACGTACACTGATACTGTACATCACAAAAAAACAAAATTTTCCGCTAAAAGCAATCGATTTCAGGCGGCTTAGGCTCAGGCTTCAGCACCTATTCTTCATTTCATCGGTTATTTTGAAGAACGCCTTGAACATTGTGTCACAAGTTTGGCGCAAGTTTTTCAGCACCGTCTCCTTGTCATGTCCCTCGATCGGGAGAACATCTGCAAACGTACCGTAGTTTTTCATACAGAGCCCACGAATGCAGCCCCGAGGGCGGACAAAAACATAAAAAAAGCAAAAAATGCACTAACATCCGTTCAAACCACTAAATTATGCTTTTTGAAAAGTGTTAGACGAATTTTGTCCGATGTTGGTATAGTCCATCCACGAACTCATGAGACGACTTTTTTTTGAAGTTGACTTGAACGGATCCAATAATATTCCGGTTCCACGTATTTCGGAAATAAAAGAAAGAGAAACGCATGTATTTTTTAAAAACACGCTCTCCACCTCGGTGCGTAAATTCCCTTTTGACTCCCAAAACATTTGTGTGTTGAACGACGTTGTTGTTCGCGCAAGCACGCAACAAATTGAGGTCAGCCAGCTGGAAGTAGGGTTGTTTCAAAAAAAAGTGGTTAATTAAAAAATTTAAAAAAATTTTTTTGACACTCAGATTTTGCTTTTTTAATAAAAAAAAGTTGCCCAAAATGGGCTGAACTGTCCAAAAAATGGCCTTTTTCGAGGCAAAAAATTGGCACTTTTTTCTGTGGACGGGACAATTTTTCCAAAATCGCGCCTGCGGCGCCCTGTATTGTCCCCAAATCCGTACAGGGATGCGCCGGGCTGGTCCTTTATAGTGATGTGGCACCGATAATGTACTACTACATGCTACTACACATGTATGTATGCAGCTCTGGTGCAAAACCGGGCGCGCAAAGTCGATCTGACGCGCAAGATTTGGGCTGTAGTAATCGATATTTTGATGGTCGTATATCAGATATACGGCATTAGATGCATTAAAATACGTTGTACGGCATGCCACAATACATCAGAGTAACATCGTTAGTGAACATCAACCTCAGACTGGTCGGAGACCATGGAATCTGCACAATACTACCGGGTGTCACCACACAAGTTCGGTCTCAGGCGAAAATTTTTCAATTTTTGAAAAATATGTTGTATCGATTTCATTTATCCTGAAAGGTCGTTTGCAACACTTTTTCTAATAAAAAATTTTTCGTCATAGAAATTTAAAAAAAAAATTTTAAAAAAAAGCTCGTTAATTAAAAAAAATTTTTTAACCCAGGCTGGAACTTGTCATCATGTCTCTCGGCCCAATCTCTTTCTTTTGTTTGCGAAAACCCGTGTAACCGGCGCATTTTTGAATCTGGCCAAGCAAGCTTTAAAAAGAGATCGTCTCATGAGCACGTGGTTGGACTATACAACACCTTATTTTTTGCACTTTTGGCAGTGATGTTTCCATGACAACCTAAATTATGTCCTCAAATTTCAAAAATGCCGCAGTTAATGTTTTGGTTTCACTCAACTACGACTGCTACGATTGTGAATGCAATCTCAGTATCCTGATTTTTCAAGGAGAAACAGCGTTGAGTCAACAGTGTTGACTGTGTTATCACCATGCACAAAGAATCATAGCTTGTGTGGATTACTGGAGTGCACAAACGCAATGCACACACGCGCACTACACACACAGCTAGGCTTATCACGTTTATCGCCTGCTGGCCACCTGACACGTAGCGCAGCGGTTGCATGCTAGCCTGCTGACTGAAAGTACGCGTGCTCGACAGCGCCCAAGAACTCATCGTTTCAGATTTTTTTTGATTAATGTGAATCCTGGATGAAAATGTATTGTTTCTGCCGCGTCAATATTAGGCTCGTAGTTTCCCATTGATTGGCAAATGAAGAGCTGTTTCGTTCGTGCAAGGGGTTAGCCAAAAACCATCGGCCTTGCAAACGTTTGGTGAATTTTATTTTCTGCAAAATTATGCTGCGAATTTCTGATCATCATGGGAAATGTCAAAACATCGTCAGGGTTCAGCCCATCAATCTTTCATGAAGTGAAAACGAATGGAAGAGAAGAAATGTCGCTTGGTCATTTTTTACCCTGAGCAAAGGGCTGCGCCAAGTGACATGGCCACTTTTTACAAAAAAAAATAACCAAGCACCATATTGCTTGATTTTCTATTGAACCTGAAGTTTCAAGTGGAGTTTTTCATCGCAAGTTATAGAGTGCTTTCTGGTTCGTCGCTTTGATAAGAATCAGCCATTGAAAAGCACTAAATTTGAAAGTAGAGCGAAATAAATTTCAAACCCGTTTTAAATGAAAAAATTTCCGGCGCTTGGTCATTTTTTTCACGATACCCTCGATATATTTACCTTTGTCTTGATGAAACAGCGGGCAACGAATTGTTTTCCAAACGAGCTTAGTTACTAAAAGTTTACCGTTTTGCGATTTGAAGTTGTGCGCAAAGATGAGGAATTCCCCAACTCGTGGGCCATGAAGAACTGATAGGTGGGCCAGAGCAGCTGAGTGAGTACGCGTTTGGATGGCACTTTAACACTCTGTCGCACCTGCGGTACGCGGAGAAGAGAGGCGCTGGTGTCCGTTTCAGCGTTCACTTTTAACAAATTGAAAATTATGTTTAAAATCGTGTACATGTTTGGCGCTGGTTTCCCTGGCTTTCCATCTAACTGATGGAGACCCAGACGGTGACTATCTTAGATTTAGGGTGAAGCCGCTAAAGCCCGCTAGCGTTCGCACGTGCCCAGGGAGTACACCCCGCCTATATGTTTGTTTAACATTGTTACCCAAACTAGTCGGGACCCGTGCCTACGGCCCGGCTACAGCGCCCGCGCCCGTGCCGTGCCCCCCCCCCCCCCGAAGACCCGTTAGCATACCCAAAGCTACTCGTGAAAATTGACCCGTCCGCCCTTCCGAGGGAGGGGGCCACATACATACTACACATATATATATATATATATGCGTATTCTTGTTTTTAATAGTAAAAGTTAATGTAACGTAGCATATTTTTTGCAAAATATTTTCTGGTTAACCCCGGTTTTTTTTCTGAGAATGATTTATACAACACGTGTAAATGTAGTGAAGCATCGACACAGATGCGGGGGGGGGGGGGTAGACGAACCCCCCCCGCTTGACACTCGCTCAGTGAGTGGCACGCGCTGCATTGCTGCATTACTGCCGTTTTTTTTTTTATCAATCAATGCATCTATTCTCTGCAGAACATCCCCAAGTTTTGCAACAGTGCAGAAAAGTGTTATGACAAGCAGCAAAATGAAAACCGGATAAATTAAAAAGTGGTCATAAAAAAGTATGTCACTCGCTCAAAGTGTACGTTTCGTTTAGAAAATGGCATATGCTGTGCTGCTGCATGCGCTGTCTGTATAAAAGGTGCCATGAGCCACAGTTGTCGCGTTCGCGTTACCCAATTAGCAGGGGCAAAACGTAAAGGTTGCAGGTGATTGAGTACACAGAGCACATTTTTGGAAATCATACAGTCAGAGAGACCAACCGTCCTTTCTCAGTTGTTCAGTGAACGCTTTCAGGTAGAGCGTCCAAGTGTTCGCTCAGCTTCTCTCCGGGATGTTCAAAACTGAAGAACGACGCCACGGCAAAGTCGACCATTGGGTTGCCCCAGAAGAGCCAACTGAAGAAATTATGCAAAACGTGCAAATTTCGATAACGTTGACAACGAGACTGTCTCCCTACGCCAAGAACGTTGAAGAAACAAGCGTTCACGGTGTTTGAAAGTGCTCCCAATATTGTTGCTCTCTTGAGGGCTTGTTTAGTGACGTTGCGTTGCGCGATCACACACAAACCGTGCAGTCACAAAAATGTTTCAGACACGCAGCACCATGGGTGCTCTGTTCAATTATTTTCAGCTGACAATGTCTTGTCAGAATCACAAAGCACGGTGGTTAAGAAGTGACTGGACGTGAAAATCAGGATTTATTTGCTGAATTCTTATATGGTCATTGTGCGACCCAATGCCCAATTCTGCGTGTATAAACTTCCTCTTAATTAGGTCTGAGTTACATTCCCTGATGTTTCAGAGACAGGTTTTTGAAGTCTGATATTAACCAGAAGCTTATGAAGCTCCACACGCATGCGTGCCGGTCATTCCTGGCTGAGGTTTTTGAGGTTTTGAATTGAAGGAAACACCATTTTGGTAGGCTTAGTCCCACCACGTGGTATCGTCTTGCAATTCGACTGAGCCATAAATCAACTACGTACGTACATATGTAGTTATTTCTACTTGTGTATGGGACACAAGGCGACACAATAGTAACAAAATTGAGGGTATTTCTGGACGCCTTGACGATACACACATTCCTAATACTATTGTTGTAAACGCAACTGCTTGTGTTTCATGCAAACGCATATCCCTGGGCATCAGCCATGCGACTGGTATGTACGGGCTCGGGTTTCACGTATTACCGGTTCTAATCTCCAAAAGCGGATAAGCGTGCACGCTAATGCGCTATCCCGCTAATCCGCTTTGCATCGTGAAGCGCACGCATTTAGTGGATTAGCGGGTGTGAAAACAAGCTGATCCGCTAATCCGCTAACCCGCTAATCCGCTTGCATTGTGAATGCGGCCTAAGGTATACACACTGTACGCTGACTGGTGCGCTGACTGAAGACATGAATACGCGGATTGCAATCACACTCCTGGACACAAAGCACCACAGGTAACCTGCCAATCGACGAGCGCCTTCAGATCGCCCGTCGGTTCGCCCCGATCATCGGCTTGAAAGAGCATGTTGTTTGTGTGCACATCGGCACAGGCACATCACGTCGGGCACACCGAACTCCTGTCGATTTAGTGCGCAGTGCGCGATCCAGCCGTCGGTCGACAGTTTCATCTCGTGTTGACGCGCGTGGATTTCCTCCTGCTGCAACAAAGTATTTCTTCAAATTGAAGCCACCCATCACGCTCAGCATTAACAAGTACTTCTGTGCTATTTATTCTGAAAAATAGAACCCGCCAGGGCTTAGAGAAAAAACGATGAAGGTAAGGTAACACTACGCGCTATCACGAGCCTGACAACCATGTTCGTTTAGGGGGGAAGAGCACTACTGTCTCCTATACGTATAATTTCACACAAAATAGTGAAAATATTATGTGGTTTACTTTATTTTTCAATTTTGTTCTGTCTCTAATCTTTGCAGCGGGTTGCAGCTGAAGGCAAGTCGACTGGCGTGCACTTCGCTTGGGCATAACAAAGTTCGGTTCAGCTGTATGCAGCGAATAAGCCTTTTGGCGCAATGACTTCGACCAGCCGTAAATTGTTCCATTTGTGCAGGCGAACAACATTTATGCTGGTCGAAACTAGTGCGCCGACTGTATCAGCAAAACACAGCTCAATCGAACATATTCGCCTTTGCCCCGTCCAGGTGCACGCTTTGGACATATCGTAGACACTTGTGTGTCACCACAGAAGTGCTCCTTGTTCTGCTCCAAGTACAACTGCAGCTCCAGGCCATCCTTTGGCCGGCATTGGTCAGCGTTCGCGCGAATTTTCCCTGCGAGTCGATGGAATTGGATTTTGCTGACGTCCATTGCAGCGCGACTCAAGCGTGCAGCTGGCCCAGTTCAGTCAGCACCTTGGACATATGTAGAAATTGGAAATTGCAGATGCCGAATCGCTAATTGGTCATCCAATAACTAAATCAGTTCCGTTTGATTTTCGATCTTGGGTTTCTCCGTCGCACGTTGGCCCAAATTCCCGAATGTGCGCGCCACCGGGGGTGGTTGCGCCCCCCCCCCCACACGATGATGACAACTTTCCGACTGGCTAACCTTTGTTGCGTGTATACGCGAACAGCAACTGTTGTTCAACGCACGCACGTTTTGGGGGCATAAAAGGTAATTTACGCACCGAGGTGGAGAACGTATACGATGTATCAAGTGCACTTTTGCGCCACCGCCCCCGGTGTGATGGACTGGGGCCAAATTTGGGCGAATGGCTGGAAATTTCTAAACGGTGTGAGTGAGTTTTGCGTGTGGGGGTCAACGAAAAGTAAACGCTGACGCCACCGACGTTGAAAGCAACCAAGCTTGAACCAAGATAAAGGTCGACACACGAATACAAATAACTAGCCTCGTTTAGACGGAGCAAAGGGAACAGTTTCTCAAGTGTAAAACTGAATTCTCGCCCTGATAGCAAGGTGATTCATAAAAAGGATCCAATCGTTTTGTGGCACTTCGAGATATTGACAACAGCTGTTTAAGCTGGCGCGCCTGTATTCTCTGTGACGTCACACAATTGATCAATGTGGCGTCGACACTCTAGTCGTCCATGATACTGTAGGCTTCGTCGCTGTCCACTTTTTTGCTGCCTGAATGACCCACAGGACATAAATAAAACGTGTCTGACATGAATCGTGCCATGAGGTTGTGCCGGTGCATGTCAGAGGCAAGCGACCTCAACCAGATGACCGATCAATGTGAAGACATGTAAAGGCAAGCTGGGCACTGGGCAGTCGACTGTCTGCTAGAGAATGCCGGCTAACTAGACCTTCGTTCGACTGAGCAGACGCAACGCGCGCGCGAGACTATACATTGGAAAGCTGACTTCAAGAGTGACCGCATCTAAGTTGACCACAGGTGCTATAAATCGAGATTGCCTCACATAAACGAAATTCGCGAAATCGCATCAGGAAGTTCCGTGCCTTACTTGACAGTGATTTGCAGCCGTACATGTACTGGAATCTTGGCAGGCGGTTGGTGGAGGTTGCCTAGCGTTTCGTACGTGGACACCCTCGCAGTTATGGAACTGGAATGAGCAGGAGTTTCTACCACTAAAGACTAAGTAGCGTGTACGGGTTAGATATCACGATATTTGCTGTCGTCGCATATTCGTTATAGTCATAGGGCGGTATGAATTTTGATGGAAGGTCCATTCGGCACGGACTTGGCATAGGCACATGGTGCGCGTTCGCACCCAGGATGACCTCAACTCGTCACAACAGGGTAACCCAAAACACACTGCATCACAATTCCCATTATGTACCCCGGTAGAAATTAGTGCCGCTAACTCAACCACAAAATACAGCTCAACCAAAATTTGCATATACCCAAGCCAAGTGCATGCCAATGAACTTGCCCTTCAAAGCTGATACGGTCCCATACACTCAAGCAGTAGATTCCAAACATCGCTACTAACCCGATAAACGATCGCTTCGATGAAGGCGGACATTTCGGCAAATTTGTCCTCGTTGCCCAGAGCATTTTGAGCTTGTTGCCCGTCGGTATCTTGCAGACGACTGATTTCGGCAGCTTCTCGTCATGCTCCATCCTTCTCCGCCCAGGTCAGCTCGATTTTCGCCGTTATCTGTTTGAATATGTGTGGAGGTGTGCATCCTAAACCGCCACATGCTCCCGGAAGGGCTCCAATCTCCGACCCTCCTGCGCATAGGGTCTGGACAGCTATGAAGTTGTTTCCCAACTGAGCTACGGGAACGCGGTCTGGCTGCGACTCAGAATCAGTGGTTTTTAAAAAAAAAAATTTTATTAAAAAAAAATTTTTTTTTGAAAAAATTGGTTCCAAAAGTTTAAAAAATTTTTTATTATTTCAAAATTGAGAAATTTCTCGATTTTTTTGGTCTAAAAGTGCTATTTTTGCATAAAAATTGCTACTGTTGACATCACCTAACCCTCACCATGGGTGTGCGGGGTGCCATAATAGTTGTTTTGTGGCATCTGGAACATAGTGCGCACACTCACAGGCCCTCTCATATGACTACACACGTACATGTGACTGGGTGGGCATTTATTTAACCATGCCCCAGACCCAAAAGGAGTGATTCTATTTGGTATTCACTCTAATTTCACGCTATGTGCAAATTATTTGCATTGGTCG
>JASAMV010008660.1:0-14662 GCA_030248065.1 Rhynchonema sp. JSB1_4
CGCGCCGCGACCCGCGCCCGCGTTTGTGTGGCCGCGCATTCAATACCATGTCACACTTGAGCGCTCAAAATTTTTTTACCATAGCGTGTTTCTTGCATCATCGTCGAGCATTATTATTCACGTCGCCAACTCGCATCTCAACTCTTCATCGTCAACTCAGTCCTAATGCAATGTGATTTTTATCGCGCCCATTCAGGGCTCCTTGAGTTGATGACAACGGTTGACGACTTGCGTTGACGACTAATTACAATGTAATATTAATTAGCCCATCGAAGCGAAAAAGACACACTGATAAAGAACGTTCTTTGCTAAACAAAAACTAACGTGCAACGTCGTTGACAACGAATTTCGGCGAATGAAAGTGATATCCTTCGTGAATGATGAGTTTGTTGGGATGATGGGCACCATGGGTGGCCGTGCTTAGCAAATGTTCCGATAGATGCACGCCGAAGTAGACCGACACCAATTTTGACAACCAGCGGGCTTGTGCAAAGTACAACCACCAGAACGGCCGGCTGCAAAAAGATTTAGGTGCAGCGTGTAGAACAAGCATGAAGAAATTATATAGAACGACGCATGTTTACTGCTGAATTGATTATTACTGGTTTTATTTCTGAATTTTTTGTTATTTTAATATTTTTATAATTATTAATTTTAAATTTTGTGTATATATTTAGGCTTAGAGCACATTTCATGTTCTGGTTGGGTCCGAATTTGGTTTCGGGATTGAATGTTATGATTGCACCGCAGCTATCGGCGAGTGGCATAATTGCAAAACTTTTCTATCAACCATGTCTCTATACACAGCAAGCAGACAGGACGCACAGATCCCATGTTCGTAACTATGCAACTACATATGTACGAATCACGCGGATCTGCACCAACTGAACCAATGCTATACTTAGTTGGCCTGAGAAACTCCTGGTCACTTTTGATCACCCATGATTGTAATGGAGCAATCGAAACTCACAGGCAGGTCGGTGCCACGATCACGTGATGTCTGTCAATGATCACGCCGGGACACTGGCGCTTGTAGGTTTTGTCTTGGAAGTACTGGTCTCGTCTCGTTCGGTTGCCAAATACCGTAACCGTACCAAACCGAGACGAAGCAACCGCCAGCAACAAAACAAGAGTCAGCGGTTCGCGTGAAATCATGCTTCTGCTTGTTCTTGCGTTATTTGTTGAAATAAATTTACTGTCCGTTTCAAGCTGCTCTAGAAATATACGAACACCCAAATGACTGACCAAAACACATTTGAAAACAGCCAAAGTGCACGTATGTATGTGATATTATGCCGAACGGTGAAAGTTTTCGAACGTGACCAGACAAAAAGCAGACTCATTGCTGACCATATTTTGCTCAACCGACAGTTTTGAAGCTGATTGAAAACGACATCGTGGAAATCGTGTGTATGTACTGTTGGGCTGCCGTACCCAGGAAACAGAATCGGTGTGCTGCTTCTACGGAACATTTTGTGTGGAATACCCGTGCCTTCAAATGAAAAGCAGGTCTGAAGCGATGGAACTGCTTTTGTTTTGCCGAAAGGCCTTTGTTGGCTGATGGAGCGGTATTATAGCCCAATCGCCAGGAAACTACCGGTTAACAGGTCACAAAATTAGGCGATTTGGCAACAAAAAAAAACAAAGAAACAAAGTTCAGAGAAACAGAGTTTTACAAAAGTCATGCAAGTGCTTCTTTTACTTTGCGCCCGGCGTCGTGAAAAGACTTCATTCACATACTGTTTTCACTCAAACCATATGAATCATTCTTCATTTTGAGACGTTCTACATTTCAAACATTATGGGGTGTCGCTCTCGGTCAGTTGGTTCAGCCCTGCAATTCTTGTTGTTCTTGTTTGTCGATATGTCGGTTGCCTGCGTGGACCATGGCAGGCGGGTACCCACCATCCAAGGACATCATCAGGCCAACAATCATCTCTTCACCACGACGGCCAGCACCAGGTGTAGAGCTGGACCGTGGGCATAATTGATCATCAATGAATGCGTACCATCGATATTATTCTGCGACCTTTCAGGCCCGGAACTTCAGGCCCGACCTTTTCAGACCAAGTTTCTCAGGCCCAGCCGATTCAGGCCCAGAATACTTTGCCCATTAGTAGGCTTAGGCTTAGGCTCCAGCAGGGCCTGAATCGGCCGGGCCTGAACCTGTGCCACGGGACTGAACTGTCGCACAATACATCGTTGGAGGGAATCATGATGTCGCCGTTAAGCCGAGTCCTGTTGACATTGCACAACATGGCCGCTTCCTGGAGACACGTGAACAAGCGAAGGAGTCAGTGCCATATCGTACCCAGAGATCCACATCATTGTTTCAATTATGCAATCACAACAGTCTGTACCAAAAAAAGCTGCGAGAATTGCTGCATTCAATATACGACTGATACTTGCGTGGAAAATATAAGTCATTGTCTGTTACATATCGTCCGACAGCCAATTGGAAACCGATCAAGGTTTTACGTCCGTCAACGCATTTCGTCCGTAAGACAGTGCCAGGACCTTTTCAAAGTTTGAAACTTGAAATTCAAGCTGATGATCAATTTCCTCAGAGCAGAGTGTGTGGCCGGAATTTATTTTGTGCACATTTGCATTGGAACAGAGTTTCAAAACGGTTTCTTTCCCGTATACAAATTGAGTCATCATCATCATATCGAAAAAAACAATGTAGTTTTTATTGCTGTTTGTGCGATCGTAGAAATAAGCGATGTTGTCGTTGTGTTCGTTTTTGGCTGCGTTTCTCGTCGCGTGCACGCGTGCTGAGCAGCACAACTGTTCGGCCATTGGTGTTGGCATACGACACTATTTGGGTTATCATGGTTGGTCGCTAGCAGAAAGTCTTTTCCTAATTTTCACGAGTAGGTTTTTGACGTTTGGATGACAGTGGCGCCAGCGAATATTATTGGTCGCACAACGGCCACATAAGAATTCAGCAAATCAATCCTGATTTTCAAGTTCAGCCACTCTTAACCACTGTGCTATTTGTGATTTTCACAAAACATTTTTAGCTAAAAATAATCTAGCAGATCAACCACGTTGCCGCAGGTCTGAAAGATTATATTTACTACATGCTTTGTGTGCGATCACCCAACGCAACGTCATTGCCCCGTCACTTCCCTCTTTACGAATCAGGAAGAAAAATTGACCAATTCTTATAAAGTCATTGTGCGACCAATATCAGAATCGCCTTGTGATTTACGACTATTTCTTCACACCATCCAAGTTTCTTGTTGTGTGCTGTGCTGCCAATACAAACACCCGCAACTTGCCTGTTTTAGCAAGCAGACACCGTGTTGTGTAACAAACACTGCGCGAGCATTAGGATTGTATTGTACTTTTCAGTGGTCTGGCTATGTCAGTGTCGGCAGCTTGGCCCAGCGGCAGTGCTTTAGCCTGCAATACCAGAGGTAGTGGGTTCGACTCCCGATAGCGAAAAAAACAACTCTTTTTAAATTTTGTTGGCACAGGCTTATAGGCTTCGGCTTAGGCGTAAACTTAGGCTTTGGATAAGGCTTAACACAACAAACAGCCAATGCCTGCTGCTGATTTGCAGATGGTCGGCCGATATGCTACGCGTACGTGACGGATCGACGATGGTTCACGGCGGCAAAAACGTTCTGCGAGAGCACCGAGATTCAGGGTTCGTGGTACAACGGCAGTTTGGCCAAAGTCAGATGGGGCGATCAGCGCGGATATTTGAGGGAATTCGTTAGTCGCGTTTGTTTGAATCGTTTTTCAAGTTTTGTTTGTCCTCAAACCTAAACAGCAATAGAAACGCGAAAACATTTCCCATTGAAGTACTGCTATGCTGTTGTATTCACGCTGATCTGCTGGCAAACAACACCAATTAAACATCCATGCTCTACATACACTACTTTCAACGTTCTCATTCTTGTTCTTCGCGATCATCTTCTGTTTTTATGCAGACGCATATCAAGGTTGCTGCTAGCCCTGTAGTAAATGGGTACACGTAAATATTGCTGCTCCTCCCACTGTGGTTTGCTCAAATCCAGAGACTTATTTGTGGTCTGTGCTTATATTTATTTATTATGCGTTTTCTTTCTTAAAACATCCTGTTTTTTCATATTCTTGTTTATTCATTCCATCGATCGCATCGCTGCTTGGTTGATCACGTTGATGCTGATGTTTCACATTCGCAATGCCAACCACTACGCCAATACAGAACTTGTGAGAAAGTGCAAAATATAATAATATCACAAAAGATAAACAATTAAGTAATCAAAGTAGACATGCATGCAAAATTTGGCGCATTATTTGCTCACCAACGGTTGTTCTAGACATTTTGGATCGCCCGTGTTGTTTCAGGGCTTCGGTCAGGACTGCACTGCAAAGGATGCAATCTGGCTGGACAGCGGAGACACGGCGGGAGGTACTAAAAAATATTTTTAAAAACTTGAAACGTGACATTTATTCCGTTCAAGACAACGATATAGCCCACAGTGTTCTGTTTCATTTTAGGGCGCCCCTGGTCATACTGGAAAATGGAAATGAAAAAAATATTCTATGTCCAAGTTTTCCATTTCCATTTTCCAATATGACCAAGAGCATACTGGAAAATTGAAAACGGAAATGAAACAAAACTGCTTCTTCAGTAGTCATGTTTTGACATGAGACAAAAAGATTTTCTGTTTCCGCTCAATTCTCGGCCGCTGATTGGTCAGTTTTACACATAAAATGTTTTGCTTCATTTCCATTTTCCATTTCCACTATGACTAAGGGCGCCCTACACAAAATGCAAACCTCTTTTTCGCAGAAAACGTGTGCAAGATGTGGGTGTGCAGGTCCGGCCGGGGGGATTTCACTGAATTTGAAACGAACTGCGACAACGTGGGCTTTGCGCCGTTCGTGTGCGAATTTCTCGCTAAACGTTCGCTGCTTTTTTAGATATTTGTTTTGATCAAAAGTTGGTGTCAATTTTGCACACGTTCGTTCTGGGTGTCGGATTCCATCATACCAATGCTGATGAGGTCATGTTGTTGAGTTGTAGTAGTTGAGGTTATGCGCAACAGCACTGTTTCATATAGTTATAGTTGCAAACTGGATAGTTTCGATGCGATACCGCGCCAAACTTTTCAGGTGTGCTGCCCAACCGCGATATTGTTTGCGACGGTCAAGTTGGTGAAAAAAGCAAGACATTCCTGAGCACCAGAGGTATCAATATACGCGATAAATGGGCTTATATCAGAATTTCGATAAAAAAGCAAAATATAAAGAAGAAATAAAAGCGCATTGCAAATTTCTACCACAGACGGCATCCCTACGTGTCATGCTCTCGTCCCGCAGCGGCTCGGAAAGTTGGAGGCAACACGCTGGTGTGAAACATCATCCAACTGGCCAAAAGAGTACCACGGGGGCAAATTGGCGGACGTAAAGGGAGAGGACTCGGAGACCGGATACATCCATGCCTTTGTTAGATCATTCTTTGTTGTTCTTCGCACGTTATCGCTAAAGCTCGGAGGCCAAACTAGATGGCCGGAAAATTGAGAAAAACGCGGGTTTGAGTGAGACCATTTCGACCAAAAATCTGAGTTTTGCCCCCAAACGCTCAGGTTTAGGCTCTCCGCGTGACTAAGATCAGGTCTACCCTGTTCCAGATGCTGCTGTGTTCACTCAATTCTGTTTTATTTTCTCAATCCGGCTCCCCTGAATTGTTTACACGTCCGTCCTGATCGCAGGGTTTGAAAGGTTGCGCCGGTAAGCCGACGGATGAGCTTTACCACTGGCTGTGGAACCCCTGGGACACGCTCACCAACTGCGACAACGACACGTGTCCGGCTGACGGCAAATGCAGTGCCTACGAGTGCGACGGCTACTTCACGGCCTCCGATCAGGGCAAATCGTGCGATCAACAAATGCACTTTGTCTGCGCGTTCAAGAAGAGTGAGTTGGGAATTTTTGAAGGTGATTTCTGACGTTTTGTCACAGCCGTGACGAGGGACGAGGTGAACCTAAGAGAGAAAACGCGCTTGAAACATACATACATGTATGAGCTACAACGATCTGTTACGGTTTCAACTGAAGAGGCTCCGGTATTTGTTGTTGCGACAAACACGATTAACCGAAATTTCCAGCCAGGGTCGTTGTGCTTGTGCGCTGAGAGTGGCGCCTTCATCTTCCCAACCGGCCAATTTTTGCTATTCCGCGGTTTTTCAGGCCCGGAAGTTTAGTCCCGACCTTTTCAGGCCCGGCCAATTCAGACCCAGCATATTTGACCCATTTATACGCTTAGGCTTAGGCTCCAGCCGGGCCTGAACCTGTGCCACGGGACTGAACCGTCGCACAATTATATTTTTTGCACATTTATCCTTCTTCAGACCCGGTTGCCGACGGTGGTGTGCACCTGGTGTGTGACGGCAAAGTGCACAGCAAAAGCAAGACATATTTAAGCACCAACAGTGAGTCTATACGATCCTTGATTTGCATTTGCTTTCAGTGTTTGACTTTTCAAAAATCGTTCAGACAACATCCCAACCTGCCACGCGTTGGTCGAATTGCCGTACAATAAGCTGGAAGCGTCACAGTGGTGTGAAACGTCAACCAATTGGCCATTTGGCTATGAAAATGGCACGCTGGCCGTCGCACATACTAGTGACATCGAGAACGGATTCGTGAAACATCTGGTTGGCAAAATACTATTAGCGATATTTGGACTTGGTGATCGGATCGGACTTGCACTTGGGCTTTCGTCACGTGTGATGCTCGTGAATGATACTAGGAGGTTATTACTGGAGCCACAAAGTTCGACCTGTCTAAAATGTGTTTATTTCAGTTCGGGGAACAACAGTTAGTCGAAATTAGTGCCTTGAGTAAATGTCTTGATATTCCTATTTAAAAAAAGGTCACGTGACCGAGGCTGGACCGGTCCGATCTGATCTAATCTGCAAGATTGATATCGTTCTATCAGTGCCTACCATGGATGTGTGGGTTTGTTTGTATTCCGCGACTTTCAGGCCCGGCCGATTCAGGTCCAGCATATTTGACCCATTTATAAGCTTAGGCAAGATTTATCGCTATATAATTAGGATCCTGGCGGGCCTGAATTGCCGGGCCTGAACCTGTGCCCCGGGACTGAACCGTCGCACAATAGCTTGTTTGACAATGATCGTGTTGGCACATTATGTACGTCTTGCTACGATGAACATAGATGGTAGGTACATATATGCAGGCAGCAATGTTACTCAAGTTTTATCAGTGTGGGTATCAACCGGAACCTGATTTGGCAAGGGGCGATAATGTATTGAGATGCTGGGAATCTTCGAGGGAACAAACGGTCGTTCACCATCGTGGAAAATAGTGACATACCGAATTGCAGGGTCTCGAGCATTGCACCACCGACCCCGAATACTGGTACTATTGGCTGTTCGATCCGTGGCAACCGGGCTCCAACTGTTACAACAGCACGTGTGCCGCCAACAACAAATGCAGTGCGTTTGGATGTGAGGGATACTTTACGTCACCGGACGACAGCAGACATTGCAAGACCGACCTTTACCATTTTGTGTGCGAATACACCAAATCCAGTGAGTGTGATGCGCAAAAAACTTATAGTATTGGTCGCACAATGACTTTATAAGAATTGGTCAATTTTTTCCCCTGAATCGTGAAGCAGGAACGTGACGGGGCAACGACGTTGCGTTGCGCGATCACACACAAAGAATGTATGTGGTCAGTAAAATGTCTCAGACCCGCAGCAACGGGGGGGGGCTGTGCTTTCTTACTTTCAGATGAAAATGTTTTGAGAGAATCACAAATAGCACAGTGGTTAAGAGTGACTGAACGTGAAAATCAGGATTGATTTGATGAATTATTATATGATCATTGTGCGACCAACACAAGTTGGGTTCTGTCAAAATTAATGCATCGCAATTTGTAGGTCCACAGAACGATATAATTTTGTTACAGCCTGCCGCGACCCATTTTGTTGTTTGCCTGAGGACCACATAGACATGATTAAAGTCGACGATTATAAAAACTGCACCAAGCAGCACGATGTGGTGACAATAAACTCGTGCTACATTGGTGAGTCGTTTCGTGATCTTACTCTATATGATCTCATTCTGAACTTATATCCACAAGCGAAAAATCACAGAAACTTTACTTGTTCAGGCACTTTCAAAACGTGGACGTGCGCTCCGACGCTGATTGCGAGCCATACGTTCAATTCTTACACAAGTCAGATCCATCAATGTGTGATGGGCGAGTATAACAGCCCGTTGACCGGTTGTGTGTTTGGTTAGTAGGAAAGTTGGCTACTGATCTGTGCCATTGAGTATATCAGATCCATCAACGTCAAAATCGGTTAAATTAACACTCAATGAATCAATCAGTTATACAATTGTCGAAACTCTCTACACCAGTCCATATATCTCTTAACAGTCATTTTGTATATTCAATTGGAGATTCAACGAATCACTCAATCAACGATGCAGGTTGTCTCCCTTTCGACCCAAAGGGCAAGAACTTCGAGCCGTCCCCGTTTGATGAACAGCGCACCTACTACCCGGTCGGCTACAAGCAGCGCGTAAAATGTGGACTCAACGCGTACGTGACCCGGGAATCACCCGATGTTAGTTCAACATCACCAGATCATTTCTATCTGCAGTCTGTTATTCCATGTTCTTCAATAAGCTCGTTCCTAATTTTCGATTCAGCAGCCCATTGAATTCGAACAAGTCATCGAGTGCCAACAGACAAAGTACGCGGCAGTCGATTGGCACTACAAACCTTGTGTGATCCCGAAGGGCTGGATGCCGACCGTCAGAATCATGGGTTGGTGCGCGCGAGACATTCACACCTAAAAGTTTCCGGTTCTAGTTCGCTATTCGGACACCACCAGTACAGTACGTCCGTGTACGCCACTAAATGGGCCCGATCAAGTTGACAGTGCCCCTTGAGGGCTGCGCCGTAATTACCGACCGTGCTCGCCCGGCTGGGTATTGAACTCAGGAGAGAACGGGTGGAATTTTCGAAACGGTGTAAAGGTCAGTTGGGCGTAAAGGTCGGCGTAAAGTTCGGTCGAAAGCTCGGTCGGCGTAGCTCGGTGTAAACGTGAAACATTGCCTGTTATTAACGTGGAATGTTTCAAGTTTACACCGAGGTCTATCTCACTGAGCTGTCGACCGAGCTTTCCACCGACCTTTACACCCAGCTGACCTTTACACCGTTTCGAAAATATCACCCAACAACCCAAACACTGCTTATTTATTTTAAACCTGCCGGACCGGACGCGGTGTACATAATTTGACGCTGTATATGCGCCGCTTTAAGGTCAGCTTAACGGTCTCCTGCATCTCAGCTGGGCAATGCACACCCTGCTGTGGGATTTACTTCCGCAGTGGATTGTGACGACATTTTAGTCTGACGAGTCTTTTTTCAGCTCAACTTTTTTCCAGTTTTGGACGCAGAGTACCGAGTAACAGGAATCAAATTCGACAACGCGTTTATTGAGTTTCTCAACGAAAAATCGACTGACATAGCATTGATACAGGCTAGTACGATGGGTAGGAACAGGTCCAACCTGAGCCACGACATTTTAAACATGATATTCAAGAATGCAACTGTTTCTGGAGCTTTAAGCCCCTCCACGCAGAAAGTATGGAACGTTGTGCGTTTGTGTTGGTGTGTCAGCATCAATCCTGGTAGGGCGATAGAAAGTGGAAATCAAAATGTCAAAAAATTAAGATTGAAATTTGTATTTATTCCGTGATTGAAGGCTCAGTTTTCAATCGGGAACATGCGGATTTTCTTCAGGACGTCAGATTCAACGAAACGTTCACAACGGATGAATTTGTGATGCACCATACGTTGCATGACCTTGCGCATATGCCTCGCGTGAACATGGTACTCATTCGAAAAGATGCAGTCAAATCCCAGCAAAGACTGTTTTCTGTGGTGAGTTGAGCTCTGAATTGATCTGACAGTAAGTAACAAGTCCATGCACAGGCTCAGAACTGCGTTCGACTTAAAAATTGAAATTTTTAATGAGGCACACAGTGCTGCAACTAAAGCTATTATGCGGCGAAGCGAAAAGCTAGTTTTCGTTGTCAAAACTCATCATCGCAAAGGGTGTTTTCCCACGATGAACAAAATACTGTACAAGCAAGAACTACAGATTTATGTCGTCATGTGCAGCTTTGCCTTCAAGTTCCGTGGTCCCAATGTTTCAGAACAGCACCAACGGTTCGACCGCTACTGGCAGTTTGCTGGTTGTAGTCAGTCCACTTATGGATGGTCGGGAAATACATGTTTGTGCTGTTCATACAATTTCTTTATAGTAACTAGAACAGTTGAATTTTAACTATAATTTATTGTGCATGCACTACTGCAGCTTTTGCATTCAGATCTTGTTCGTTTCATACGACGCGCCGGATCTTAACAACGGACCCGACTACATCTGCAACAAGGGGTTCACGCCAGCCCAGTGTAAAGATGACCCGTTAGTTTGAAACATTACACGCAATACACCCAACCAAATTTGGATGATTGAACCATGTTTTCATGACTAAACGTGTTCATAAGTTTCAGCAGTTCATCGGACGCTTGCGAATTTAGAAATGATTTTTATCGAGGAGTTAACGGTTACGTACGCACGAGCTTGACACAATTTTTAGCTAGCATCAGTGGGATCAAGAGACGGGGTGTTGCGAATAACAAAGTATGTAGAGTTCACAAAACTGAAACTTCGGATGTCGATTTTTTGATGAAAGATCAATTCGACAACATGGAGAATGCTCACCAAGTTTGGTGTCAACTGCAAGTAAATTTATTGTCTTGAGGACGTACATATATACTGGTCAACTTATTTTGTGCAACATGAGCGAAATCCATTTCTTTGATTTGTGAACCAGCCAGGATACACACCTTGCCGTTCGTAACCCCTCGCGCTCACGAACTCATATATGCAATATATAGTTGATTAATGTGTTCAGTTCGTCATGACGTTCTACATGCCGTGTTCATGCTTATCCACGATGCCCAAAAACAATTGGAGCGCAAGGTATGAACATAGACAACACGACAGAAACATCAAAATAACCTGACAATATGAATATGCTGATCCCAATATTATGACACATAAGCTTGATTGCTTGAAGCTCATCAAATTTTGCACAAACATATTCGCCAAAAAAGCCCCTCACGTCGGCTCTGAGCGATAAAGTAAAAAAACTGGCCACACACGTACTGTGGTAGGCGCAAATCTGGATCACAAATTCATACTCGACTTGTACGCATCAGATGGACTACTACGTGATCGGTGGTCATTTCTACGAGCCTTCACACATCGATTGGAACGAGTTGAGCGGCCGGACTGGACATTGTCCGCATGAGAAGGACAAATTCAGGTGGTGGCAATCGTCAGATTTCGAAATCCTCAACTACACCGATGCCTGGCGAAGTGCATACCCTGTGACTGTGAACCCCGGTTAGATCAATCCGGCAAACAACTGTAACCGCAAACAATCATTCAATCAATATCGATAAACCTATTAACTAATCAATCGTTCAATTCACCAATCAGTTTAACGATCAATCCATCACACAATCAATAAATCAATCAAGTGAATGGTTCAATCAATCACTGGGTCAATAAATCAATCACCGAATCTTTAAACCACAACCTTTGATTGAATCAAAGAATCCATAAATCAATCATTAGAATCAATCCATCCATCCGCCAGTCGCATTCAATCAATCGATCGATCAATCAAATTGGCCCGGTTCATTCATCAGGATATACTCATCGAGCGACGACCGATCGGTCGAAAGCGAACGAGCGCGTCGACTTCCTTTATCTCAAAGCGCCCGACACGAAAGTAGAATTTGGCACCGATCGTGTGATGGGCCGGTTGGACTGGATCCAGTTGATGGACAAACCTAAAGAACTCGACAGTGTCAACAAAGGACTGCTGGCAAAGTCAGTACTGGATGGCAAATGTTGACAAGCTGAAAAATGGCGTGTTTTGATCAGTCATGCAGAATCATTTTCTGGGCTGAAATTTACTGAATTCAAGCTCATTCTTTCCAGTTTGGAGTTGCTGCTCAAATCAGACGCGATCTAGAAAGAGCAACAAGCAAGAACAACATTGCTGACAAAATTTGTGTGACTTTTTGAATCATTAATTACCATAAGGCTGTTATTCAGCCCTTTTATATATCCTTTTTCCAAACCATGTCATTGGGATTTTATTTCGGTTGTGTGCTGACAGTGCGTTTTATATCGAGGGTATCGTGAAAAAAGCGTTCGAATACGACGCATATGTGGGTAGGTAGTGATTTACATAGAATCGGAAAAGCGCCAATATTTATGCGAAGTCGAAGTTTGTGATACCAAAATTATTTGTTATGATAAAATGAAAAAAAATAAGTGCGTGTTGTTCTTGGTTTTGGCACTTATGTCTACTTAATCTTATTGGTTCGCTGCATTCAGGGGCTGAAAGCTCGCCCCAACTGCGGACAGAACCAAACCAGACACCAAGTCTGACATCAGGAGGCTTATGTGAATCAGCACCTGCAGCTAGGTGTGCATGAAATGCAGTCCAGTGCCACTTGTGCCTTTTAGCATAGAAGTGGTTGCCATTGGTAGCCATTGTAAACACAAGCGCCATAATTGTATAACCAAACTGGACTTGTTTTGATGTATTCAGCCAGCCACGACAAGTTTGGAAACTATAAGTACAATACAAGCTTTGATTATTAGTTTGACGTTATAATTTCGGTGGTGAGCGCATTGTTCCGAAACCGAATGCACTTACTTTCATTATCAGATCGACTTTTAAGGCTTTATCGCTTGATTTGAGCCAAACCACCCTCAAAATGATGAGCGAAGGACCAAAATCGGCCAAAAAGAGCGCCAAAAAGCATCATAGTCACGCTTCGAAAGCAAAGGGCAGTAAATCGGCCAAATCAAGTGTCAGTCGATCTCGCACGGCCAAGTCGCGGGCTGCTGAAACCCATGTTGGAATATGGTATGTTCGGTGACGCTAAGTTAGCTTGAATGACGCTGTATAACTGACTTAAGGCTCCACCAGATAGACCCGGAACCCGAAACCCGAAACATGATTTTTTTTCTATGTCCATGTTTCGGGTTTCGGGTTTTGAAAAAAAACCCGAAACACAAAGCATGATAATCGAATATATTTTGGTCTTGCCACTTGTAGCTGACGTGAACAATTTATACACTCAGTCGAAACATTTTCGATTATCAAGCATCGTGTTTCGGGTTTTGGGTTTTTTCAAAACCCGAAGCATGGACACAGAAAAAATTTATGCTTCGTTCGGGTTTCGGGTCTATCTGGTGGAGCCCTTATACGATTGCCGTCCGTGCACGATTGTTGCAAACACAGCCAAACTTTCTGTTGACGAAGGTCAGAGCTGTACGTCATAATGTAGTACCTACTGTACTGTACCAGTGTGTTGGTTTGGAACACAATATACCAACAGCTGATTTTGTGGCCGCGCTGTTAGTCATCGGCATACGCTGATACTTTGCACGGGATTCTCTTGAAAATAAATAGGAGTCGCGCGGCGCCAGGACGCGAATTGCACGAAGCACGCAAGCGTCGACGAAATAAGCGCCATCTTGTATCGTCACATGTAATAATGTAGGTTTAGGTCTGCATATGATATTTTAATAGGACACGTCAATGAAATAAACAGGTACCTGGAACAACAAATGGAAAACGGTGGTGCTGACAACAATGAAGCAGATCCGAGCACGGTTGTGCAAGATCATCAGCAACGGCAACATGCGACGGGTCAGCAGGGTCGGTCGGTGTCGGCGTTCGTCGCACGTGACACGCAAATGGATGACGTTGACCTGCCGCCTGATAAACCGACGAACAAAGCAGCGAAAAGTGGCAAGTCACGGTATGGCATAAACTTTGAGTAGCTATATAGATATCGGAGTTCTCCACTTTGTCAAAATTCAAATACTGCCCTTTCAGCGTGTCCGCGGCCGCATTTGCCACACGCAAACTTCGCGAGTCGCTGGGTGGTTCGTCGATTCCAGTCGCCGGGATTCAATGTCATCCAGCGCCAGTGTCACGCCGTCGGAATTTGGTGAGTTTTCTCTCTTTTTTTTGTTTATTGTATTTATTTATCGTGGACATTACAAATTTGAAAAATTGAAGAATTTACTGCCGCTTTATTTGCAGGAATCGTTGGCCAAAAACCGCAATGCCAAGCCAGTAAGCGCTGATTTAGATCCAAGTGGCCATTTGTTGGCTGGCACGTGAAATATCAGAAGCACATTAGACCAGCGTGCAATATCTCCCTCCACAACTTTCGTCTTGACCGTAATCTCAGCAGTGCTGCAGATTGCAGTGTCCATCCCGCTGGTTGTGATCGCCATTATTTATTGGCATAGCTGCCGCAAGAGGGTGGTATCCACCTGGATGGTGGTCACTGGTCAGTTACACATGTTGTTGTTTGTAAAATTACTATCTCGGGCTATGGTACAATCGTCAACTCAAGTTGTCAACTCTCGTCGTCAAGTGAAGCAGCCCTAAATTAAAAGCACTAAGAAATGCTACATGAAATAAGAAATAAAATTAAGAACTGATTCACGATAGTTGATGAGAAGAGTTGACGACTGTGCTAATAATCATCTTGACTGACTCGACATAAT
>JASAMV010008661.1:0-13760 GCA_030248065.1 Rhynchonema sp. JSB1_4
GGACGGACTATACACTTTGTCACTGAGCACACATGCGAAAAACTAACGAATGATCAGAAACAGTGAACTGTCTGGGTGATAGCTGATGTTTCACGCTAGATAGACACTGTGGGCAATGTGATTACAAAACGATAATCGGAACGATGATAAAAACGACGTATTCAATCAATATCAAACAATGAAGAAAATATCCATGAAAATATAACATAAACCAACTCCGGTGTTCTGTGTACGCGAATGAAGCCAGCGCACTGTTAGAATGCCTTCGGACCGATTCCTGCGTTCATGTTAGATCACGGAAAATCTGTTTATACGTGTAGGTCCAAACAAAGCATACAGCCAATGTTTCATCTCAACAGCAGCCATCAAGTAACACGCATGTTTCTAGCCACGCTGTCGATCTGTTGGTTATCATCCACGACGATGGGGGCTGCCGTTTTCAAGGCGTTAAAACATTTTCTGCATACCGCCTCTAGAGCTGTTATATAGTAAATTTCTAATTCTCGTTGCCTCATGCATTCTTACAGACGCAGGGAAAGTCCTGTTCAAAGTCGAGGCAGGCAACAAGCTCAACACACAGTGAACAAGCCACACGCGGCTGACACACACAGCTTGTGTGGCTGAAACATTCGTAACGCACACGAGCCAGCTGCGTGGCTCTTGTCGACTGTGTGTTGAGCTTGTTGCCTGCTTCCACTTCGAACTGGGAGTTTCCCTGCGTCTGTAAAGTATGTATTAGGCAACGAAATTAGAAATTTACTATAAAACGAAAAGACCACAGGTTCTTATCAAGCATCACAAACAGTTGTCAACGCACCCTTCACCTTCCTCAACTGTTCGCGACTGGTGAATCGGCCATGTTTGGTTCGATGCTCGATGATTCGGTCGGCCAACAATCGATTCAGACCCGACACATGTTCTGCAGCGCAATAGTGTGAAACATTATATTGGTTAGAATGTGATCATGCCCATGTGACTTTATCATATCGGTTTGAATGAATGGTCGCCTCAAGTTTCGAACGAAAAAGCGACGGACTGTGGTTGGATTATCGGTTGTGGCTTCACAGGGGTAGTCTACGATGAAACCTCACCCACCAATAGAACTGGATTATCGTGAATTTGTGAGCAACTTTAGCAAATAATGTTCTGTCCATCGACAGATGCCCCTCCCCCAACTAACTGCAACAATTGTTTGCTGGCAGTGTTCACATCGGATGCCCGTCCAACAGACATTCTCGTACGACCGTGTCTCAAACTCGGTGCTGAGGCATTTCTCAGACACCGAATGCTACAACGAAGTGAGTGAATGAGGCTCTTGGTTGGGTCCTTTTGATTTCAAGACTTCTGCGCCACGCATGAATAACTTGCTCTTCTTGGCACTACTCCAGAACAAAACCACGATCCGAAGACCAAAACCTGTGATACCTGCCGTGGTGTGCAAACGCAAGTTCAGAAAAACCTCCGAGCCCGCTGTGTCCACACCTGATACATTCCAACGCCCAAATGTTTCGGCTCGATTTTCACCAATTCACCGAGTGGATCCTGCAGTCGACGCGCTATCGAGACTGGAAATAAGGTAAGCAACACCGTGGTGAAACGATTGTCACAACAGGCTGATTTATAATAAAATCAACTCATCAACTAACCGGCGGACCTCAGGTTCGGTTCGAGCTGCGGCAATTCTTGATCGGCCAGTTTGCCCACGCTGTACACCGATGAACCACACTCGGCTACGATTCTGGCATGAAAACAATTATTATAATTACAACAACATTATTGACATTAAACTTGGTGATTGGTACCATCTCATTGATCACCTGACTGTTTGCAACGGCCGCAAACAACTCTGACAATGCGCGTAAGATTATTTCCAAGCAAAAAAAACACGTGACAAGGGAAGACCCCACCGGATCGACAATCGTGTTTGATACGCGCCGGGTAAAATGTTTCACAAGCTCTATATGATTAGACTGCTGTCAACAACGGATAATTCCGTGCGTTCTTCCGTCTAAATGAACTAATCAACAAAATAAACAAACAACAAAACAAACTCAACGAACGTGTATTGCACGCTGATTGGCTGAAATACGGCATGAGCATTGATCAACTTTGCCAGCAACGTCTCGCAATCACGACAACCGGTGCCATCGCCCAACGCGATCTTCAGCTGAAGACATGAAAGTATGGAAACAATCAAAGTAACGATACGAATCAGTCATTTTCAGTCAGGCGGCTGAGCCAAACTGGTAGTTCAGCGAGCTAGTTACAAGAAAGCCAACAAGTGGTATGCAACACAGTGACGGTGTATCAGTGGCGAATCCAGCTTTCGGCCCAGGGGGGAGGGCAAATCCCAAAAGTCACTTTTATCTAGTGCATGTTTGATTTCTCAAAAATCGTTTTTATCCGGTGCTTGTTTACAACTGCGCGATTTTAAGCCACGTTCCATACTGAATATCAGAGCGCGAAAATTTTTCATTTTCTGCACGGCGCGATTTTTGGATCTATGAAGTAAATTGAAATGAAAATTCTGCGATTTAGGGGTCCTTTTTCCTTCTTTTTCCGAAACGGTGGCCTCCTTCAGGAGCCATTTCGACCAAAGGGAGGCCGCTGTGCTCCCGTGGATACGCTAGTGCGTTGTATGTCGTGACAAGAAACAAATGTGATGTCAAGTAGGTTTCCGAATTTCAGAACAGGAAATCAACTAATTATCGGTACGCTGGCCTTGACCAAGCCTGATCATTCTGGCGTGAAACATCAGCCACCAAGCAGGCAATTATCACCTGATGAACACAATTTCAAACCCCCACCCCAACCTCATTTCCGATTTCCAAGTTTCTGTTTCATCGATATCCATTCATCACCATTCGTCACCCTCTTTGTGTTGGTCGATGTGGTTGCGGAGAGCCCCGTTAGGGACTGAGTCTGAAGAGTGATGAAATTTTTGGTATTGATTGTTATGGGAATCTCAGATTGTGCGCGGTTAAGAATTGCAATCAATGCACGTATTATTTATTGTTATAAAAACGTCTCTGGTTTCGTTCATCTCAGCCTTAGCTAGTCATCAGGTGAAACATCAGCGAAAACGTGAATTTGTGATTTAATGAGCAGTCGTCTGGCATTGTGCCGACAAAAAATCACAAAACTTCACAACTCTGGGTGATATGATGCAGTTCACCTCGTCGTGTATCCCGGTCAATCAGACGATTTCTCGGGTCCGTCAAAAGTCGTCAGGTTCGCGCGCCGCAAGCCACTCCTCGCGCGCAAGCTTTTCTCAATTCTGTCTGCGCGACAAAATAATCTTGGCAAAACCAAGAAGCGCGCATCAACATCACTGTTGGTCATTTGTTGGCTATAGTCGTCATGTCGTCAAATCAGTCGTCGACAAGCAATAATCAGACCAAGGCGCGAAATAATACATGTGATTTGAGCAAGATCGCCATGATTCGCATTATATAAGCCATTTCTTTTGAGAGTTCTGATTTCTGGCAGCATACATGTTGATGATCAATGACCATTTTATGAGCTACATTGAAGTTGTTATCACACTTGGAGATTGGCAACGCCAGGGTTTATTTTTTCAGAATGGTCTAGTAGGAAAAGCTAGGAAGCGAAAATTTAGTAGCTTTTTTCTCTGAAAATTTACTAGCTTTTTGGCCCAAATATAAAAATTTAGAGCTTTTCGCTACTAAATTTAAAATTTACTACCTTTTCAAAATATAGACTAAAAAGCTACTAAATTTGGTTAAAATCCAACCGCGTCACTACTTAGATGGCGTCTGATCCGATCACCAAGTTTCACTACCATGCAACAGAACACGCACAGTACGCGCCATACAAGCCCGAGGCCAAAGGCACGTTGGGTGCACGCGCACGTGCGCTGGGTTTGGACAAAGCAGCTGGTGCTATATTGATGGGACAGAATGTGAACGTGTATCACTGCGTGAATCAGAATGTGAAAGGTTTGTTGAACGTGACCAGCACAAAACTCGACTTACGTGCCCCTGATTCGAGCGTTTGATTCTCATAACGTGGTCTCTGTTTTTCGGTGCTTGAACCAGCATGCATACGAAATAGTGGCCGGCCATGCTCCACTAGTGCTTGTCTATTTGGCATCTGCCAACTGCAGCACAGTTGATACGTTTGTTGAGGTCATTATGTGTGTTTTCCTTGTCGGACGAAGTACCGCAATACAACTGTTATACACAATTTATCTGACGTTTCGTGCCCAACTGGTGCACTTCTTCAGAGATATCTGCAAACAACGTAAAGAAAGTCAGAAAACCGCAATCAATGCAAAAATTTAACGTCAGATAAATTGTGTATAACAGTTGTATTGCGGTACTTCGTCAGACAAGGAAAACACACATAATGAATTCAATCAACCGCAACCACAAGTCAATCGGTTTTCTCAAACAACTCATTTGTTGAGGTCCTTTTGTTGCGTTTCCCAAAGTTGATGTTTCAGAAGCAATATGTTATGTTCGAAATGTGACTACACTGACTCGATTAAGCTTTCAATGAGCTCATATGGCAGTCTTGAGTCTTGAAGATTGCGGCACATTGTAGTCACAATCACCAATTTCCTTTCAGAACTGAGTACACTGGACAAAGTCTGGCTGGGTGTGAAACACGTTTTGGCCGAACAATTCAGCAAGGCGTCGGAAACGGTCGCGTTTGTACAGCGAATGTGCGTTGATTCTAATATTATTATGGAACTAGACGGGACCCGTGCCTACGGCCCGGCTACAGCGCCGCGCCCGTGCCGTGCCACCCCCCCCCCCCCCGAAGACCCGTTAGCATACCCAAAGCTACCCTTGAAAATTGACCCGTCCGCACCTCCGAGGGAGGGGGCCACACACATACATACGTCTTCCTGTTTTAGTAGTATGGGTGTTGAACGCTAATACGGTCGACGCTCTTCATAGGGGGGGAAGTTCGGTCACTATAAAAAGTATGCGCTGTGTATATGTGTGTTCTGTGAAAATCTTGAGAACTCGGCTGATTGGGACCGTAAGATTATTCAGAAAGTTACCCATAAATGGTGTGGGTGTCAGTAGGGCTCGCGCCGGCGGCAGCTTTGACTTGTTCATAGGCTTAGGATTAGGCCTGTGATTGGCCTAGCCGAGATGTAGGCCTAAGCACGGAAACAACCCCAGACCTAAACCACCGTCCTCCGTGAGCCCTACCAGTACTGCACAATCCTGCACCAATCTTTCAGGGCGTCAGATGCAGCGACCAAGCCCGGTTTCCTGCTCACATCAACCGTATCCAAATCGAAGTCGGTGTCGGATGACATAAAGAACAGACACCAGAATTACCATGATTTTTCAAGGAATACGAGGGATGTCGAAGCGCATCAGGTTGGTATGGAGTTTGAAACGATGTTTCAAGATTGAGTTTCGCTGCATGAGCACTTTCATATCTGTTTTTATTTTATTCTTGTTGTTTCATTTGTTTTTATCTTGTAGGTTCACATAGCGCCATTTACCATTGTCTGCATTGTGTCACGCACGCGTTGGCACGTAACGTAACGTGACACTTTTTCTACTCCTGCAAATAGCTATCATCCATGGTCAGCACTACATGAAAAGTAATCGAATTCATTCCAAAACCTCTCTCTATTCTAGATCCTGGCCATTCACCGTGGCGAGACCGATAAAGCGCTGTCGGTCAAGATCGACTTTGCGCCCTTCCAACGCAGGGAGATTGAGCGGCAATTCAAACGTGTGATCGGTGAGCGTTTCCTGAATCAGGTTCGGTCCCGTGACGCACTCAATCTATGCGATGAGGCCACGATGGACTGCTTGCAACGACTGACCCTACCCATGCTGCAACGCACTATACGGTCTGTGTCGATACTGTTGCATGGTAGTGTCAAACTTGGTGATCGGATCTCAGACCCGCCATCTACAGTAGGTTGACCGGTCCGGTTATGGATTTTTAACCAAATTTAGTAGCTTTTTAGCTACTAAATATTTTGAAAAGGTAGTAAATTTTCAAATTTAGTAGCGTAAAAGCTACTAAATTTTTATATTTGGGCCAAAAAGCTAGTAAATTTTCAGCAGAAAAAAAGCTACTAAATTTTTCGCTTTCCTAGCTTTTTCCTACTAGACCATTCTGAAAAAATAAACCCTGGGTCCGGTTATGTCCAATCTCCAAGTGTGATAACAACTTCAATGTAGCTCATAAAATGGGTTCATTGCATCATCAACATGTATGCTGCCAGAAATCAGAACTCTCAGTACACCAGCAAATGGCTTATAGTAATGTCGTCAATCATGTCGCCGCATCTTGTCTTCAAATCACATGTATTATTTTCGCGCCCATTTGGGGCTCATGTATTATTGCTTGTTCGACGACTGTATTTGACGACATGACGACTATTAGCCCAACAAATGACCAACAGTGATGGTTTGATGCGCGCTATCTGTGGTGTTTTGCCATGAGATTATTTTGTTCGCTACGCAGCACAGGTTCAATTGCAGCAAAAGTCTATGCGCGCGAGCCGAGCTGGTCGCCTTGCGTGTGTTCGCGCGCAACCTGGACGCACTTTTGTCACCGGCACCCGTCAGAAATGTGCCCGTTCTTGGCATTGACCCGGGATACACGCACGGCTGCAAACTGGCACTCATATCACCCAGCAGTTGGTGGAAGTTTTGGTTGATTTTTATGTGTTGGCACAATGCCAGACGATTTTGGCTCATTAAATTCACAAATTGCACGTTTGTTCGCTGATGTTTCACCATGTATGACTAGGCTAAGGCTGAGATGAACGAAACCAGGAGACGTTTTTATAACAATAAATAATACGTGTCATTGGCATATGTCAATTGCTTAACCGGCGCACAATCGGTGAGATTGCCCATAACAATCAATACCAAAAAATTTTCATTCACGTTCTGTCAGACTCAGTCCTGCTAACGGGTGTGTTCTACCTGCCGCAACCACATCGACCAACACAAAGAGGCGGTTGGGACACGAATGGTGATGGAATGGGCATATTCGGGCATGTCAAACAGAAACTGGTGGAAATCGGGGCAAATGAGGTTGGGGTGGGGGTTTGAAATTGTGTTCATCAGGTGATAATTGCCTGCTTGGTGGCTGATGTTTCACGCCAGAATGATCAGGCTTGGTCAAGGCCAGCGTACCGATAATTAGTTGATTTCCTGTTCTGAAATTCGGAAACCTACTTGACATCACATTTGTTTCTTGTCACGACATACAACGCACTAGCGTATCCACGGGAGCACAGCGGCCTCCCTTTGGTCGAAATGGCTCCTGAAGGAGGCCACCGTTTCGGAAAAAGAAGGAAAAAGGACCCCTAAATCGCAGGATTTTCATTTCAATTTACTTCATAGATCCAAAAATCGCGCCGTGCAGAAAATGAAAAATTTTCGCGCTCTGATATTCAGTATGGAACGTGGCTTAAAATCGCGCAGTTGTAAACAAGCACCGGATAAAAACGATTTTTGAGAAATCAAACATGCACTAGATAAAAGTGACTTTTGGGATTTGCCCTCCCCCCTGGGCCGAAAGCTGGATTCGCCACTGATACACCGTCACTGTGTTGCATACCACTTGTTGGCTTTCTTGTAACTAGCTCGCTGAACTACCAGTTTGGCTCAGCCGCCTGACTGAAAATGACTGATTCGTATCGTTACTTTGATTGTTTCCATACTTTCATGTCTTCAGCTGAAGATCGCGTTGGGCGATGGCACCGGTTGTCGTGATTGCGAGACGTTGCTGGCAAAGTTGATCAATGCTCATGCCGTATTTCAGCCAATCAGCGTGCAATACACGTTCGTTGAGTTTGTTTTGTTGTTTGTTTATTTTGTTGATTAGTTCATTTAGACGGAAGAACGCACGGAATTATCCGTTGTTGACAGCAGTCTAATCATATAGAGCTTGTGAAACATTTTACCCGGCGCGTATCAAACACGATTGTCGATCCGGTGGGGTCTTCCCTTGTCACGTGTTTTTTTTGCTTGGAAATAATCTTACGCGCATTGTCAGAGTTGTTTGCGGCCGTTGCAAACAGTCAGGTGATCAATGAGATGGTACCAATCACCAAGTTTAATGTCAATAATGTTGTTGTAATTATAATAATTGTTTTCATGCCAGAATCGTAGCCGAGTGTGGTTCATCGGTGTACAGCGTGGGCAAACTGGCCGATCAAGAATTGCCGCAGCTCGAACCGAACCTGAGGTCCGCCGGTTAGTTGATGAGTTGATTTTATTATAAATCAGCCTGTTGTGACAATCGTTTCACCACGGTGTTGCTTACCTTATTTCCAGTCTCGATAGCGCGTCGACTGCAGGATCCACTCGGTGAATTGGTGAAAATCGAGCCGAAACATTTGGGCGTTGGAATGTATCAGGTATGGAATCAGCGGGCTCGGAGGTTTTTGTTAACTTGCGGTTGCACACCACGGCAGGTATCACAAGTTTTGGTCTTCGGATCATGGTTTTGTTCTGGAGTAGTGCCAAGAAGAGCAAGTTATTCATGCGTGGCGCAAAAGTCTTGAAATCAAAAGGACCCAACCAAGAGTCTCATTCATTCACTTCATTGCAGCATTCGGTGTCTGAGAAATGCCTGAGCACCGAGCTTGACACGGTCGTACAAGAATGTGTCTCGTTGACGGGCGTCGATGTGAACACTGCCAGCAAACAATTGTTGCAGTTAGTTGGGGGACGGGCATCTGTCAATGGACAGACCGTTGTTGATAACATCATTCGCTAAAGTTGCTCATAAATTCACGATAATCCAGTTCTATTGGTGGGTGAGGTTTCATCGTAGACTACCTCTGTGAAACCACAACCGATACTCCAACCACAGTCCGTCGCTTTTTCGTTCGAAACTAAAGCAACCATTCATTCAAACCGATATGATAAAGTCACATGGGCATGATCACATTCTAACCAATATAATGTTTCACACTATTGCGCTGCAGACGTGTGTCGGGTCTGAATCGATTGTTGGCCGACCGAATCATCGAGCATCGAACCAAACATGGCCGATTCACCAGTCGCGAACAGTTGAGGAAGGTGAAGGGTGCGTTGACGATGATGCTTGATAAGAACCTGTGGTCTTTTCGTTTTATAGTAAATTTCTAATTTCGTTGCCTCATGCATTCTTACAGACGCAGGGAAACTCCCGTTCGAAGTGAAGCAGGCAACAAGCTCAACACACAGTCAACAAGCCACGCAGCTGGCTCGTGTGCGTTACGAATGTTTCAGCCACACAAGCTGTGTGTGTCAGCCGCGTGTGGCTTGTTCACTGTGTGTTGAGCTTGTTGCCTGCCTCGACTTCGAACGGGAGTTTCCCTGCGTCTGTAAGAATGCGTGAGGCAACGAAATTAGAAATTTACTATATAACAGTCTAGAGGCGGTATGCAGAAAATGTTTTAACGCCTTGAAAACGGCAGCCATCGTCGTGGATGATAACCAACAGATCGACAGCGTGGCTCGAAACATGCGTGTTACTTGATGGCTGCTGTTGCGATGAAACATTGGCTGTATGCTTTGTTTGGACCTACACGTATAAACAGATTGTCCGTGATCTAACATGAACGCAGGAATCGGTCCGAAGGCATTCGAACAGTGCGCTGGCTTCATTCGCATACACAGAACACCGGAGTTGGTTTATGTTTATTTTCATGGATATTCTCTTCATTGTTTGATATTGATTGAATACGTCGTTATCATCGTTCCGATTATCGTTTTGTAATCACATTGCCCACAGTGTCTATCTAGCGTGAAACATCAGCTATCACCCAGACAGTTCACTGTTTCTGATCATTCGTTAGTTTTTCGCATGTGTGCTCAGTGACAAAGTGTATAGTCCGTCCATCAGCTCATGTCACTTTGTGATGTTGCTGGCCAACTTGTTCCCTTCCTCCACGTTCCAATGAAAGAGAAATTGAGTTTCCGAAAAAAATTATTTTTGCACCTAGATTGTGGTTTTTATGAAATCGACGTGTGTTATCGATTTTAACTTAATTTAATTTTAAATTTGATCGAATTCAATCTTTTTCGACACATTTTTGTTATTTTTTAGTTTCTTTTCCAAAATCGGTCACACTCAATTTCTCTTTCATTAGAACGTGGAGGAAGGGAACAAACCAGCCAGCAGCAACACAAAGTGCCATGTGCTGGTGGACGGACTATACACAATTTACATTTATCCTAATCAACTCGACCAAAATATTATACAACCCAATCTGACCACCAATCATTGCAGCGAACTACAGTCGTTGAGCAGCAACGGCCAGCCGAATCAGCGTCTGCAAGTCTTGCTCGATCAAACTAATGTGCATCCGGAATCGTATCACATTGCTAAAAGGTGATGGATGGATGCTATGATTGGGTTGCCTTGTGGGCATGCACAGCGCAAGAGCGACTGTTCCGTCAATACGGTATGGTGCAGTGTGAGCACGCACATTGCGTAAAGACCAGTGCATTTGCTGTTTCGCCCGTAACGCCTTACAGCAGGGCACGCGCCGGGCCATCGTCAGAGACGAACGTGCCACAGGTGTACACCTCAAAACCCAGAATGCTCCACGAGACTAAATAGTCTCAGTGAAACAGCAAATGCACTGGTCTTTACGCAATGTGCGTGCTCACAAGGCACCATACCGTGATGGATGGATGTTTTTTGAGCCGTCCACGAGACGGAGGTGTGCCATCAATTGTCTGATGAAAAACAATTCGTTCATGCATATTGTGAACATTTTTTGTTTGCTGTTTCCTTGTGTTTCACGCGCGTTTTGCATCTCGGAACACCAACTAAGCTTACCTTGTACGTTTCACGGGGTCGTCAGGACATTTTTTCGATCATGTCTCTCAAAGTTTCGAATGATCGGCCTATTAACTGACGATGCTGTGCTTATGTTCTGGTTTTTCGGTTAAAACACATACTAAACATCTTCACAGATTACTCCGTCTGAGTGGTTGCGACGTGTCATCAGCGTTGGTGCACCAGACATCGTCAGTGTCGAATTGGCTGTCGCATTTGACCGACTGCGACATCGAGTCTGTCGTAGTCGACACGCAATCCGACAGACCGACAGTGGACGCCGTGATGCAGCTGTTGCGACAACCGACTGACTATCGCTATGCATCAGGTGTGCGTGGCGCGGTGGGTCAGAGGGGGCCCGGGGTCGGGTGGTCGGGGGTTCGAATCCCGATCGGGGCAGTTGGGCCGATGAAAAGGAGATTTCTTTGAAATATGTATTGGCAGTATTGCTCTGTCCGGCTTTGGCTTTATTTTCAGAGCAAACGGATTTATGCCCTGTTGGTTTACTTGTACAATGTTTCAGCGCGTTCCCGACCTGTGTTCAGACAAGATCTGCGTTCACTCCGACATTTGAGAGTCGGTAAGTAGGTTTTCCCTGTGTGATCTTGATTGATTTGAATGGTTTAATGAAGTGAAAGTAGTTCCTCGTGTATTTCTCTTGCTGATGTTTTACCCTGTGGCTACTAAAAAAAGGTGACAAGACGCTAGATGCATCTCAACGATTTTCAACAAAAACGAACTAGCTTACATCAGCAGCCCTTGGAAATGTTAAAATCACCAGCCCCTTTTACGCAGGTGACCGTGTGTGTGCAATAGTGCGCAATGTTGTGTCGTGGGGTGCGTTCGTCGACATCGGTGTTGGCGCGCCAGCCTTGTTGCATCGAAACAACATTGCGCAACGTTGCAACACGCTCGATGACTTGTCGGTGAGTGCGTACTGTGTTGTTGTTGTCACATCAAATGCTTTGATTTCCATGTCGGCTCCCTGACAATAACCATCACATGAATCCAGCACTGTACGCGGTCATGTGCAGAGCGAACAAAAGCTGCAGCCAGTGCTTTCGGGCAGCCTGTTATGGGCGCTGGTAGGCTACCCCGCCCATGGGCAATTCAGTGACACAAAACTAAGCACCAAATTTGAACACATTGCACAAAAGCCAGACACTTGTTGTACTCTGTGCACAGATCAACATGTCGATCGATTGTACAGTGACCAAATTGGACTTGGGTGCACACAAACCAATGATCAATGTGAGATGGGACAATTAGATGCTGATCAGTCGACCCTCTTTTGTAGTGACGCTCTTTACAGTGAAATCCTCCGTCTGGGGTTTGATGCCCAATGAATCTGTCATTAACCCCCTGATAACCACTCCAGAAAATGAATTATTTATGGTATAGTAAATTTCTAATTTCGCAGCCTCATGTATTTTTACAGACGCAGGGAAACTTCCGTTCGAAGCTCAACACACAGTCAACAAGCCACGCAGCTGGATTGTGTGCGTTTCGAATGTTTCAATCCCACAAACTGTGTGTGTCAGTTGCGTGGCTTGTTTTGTTCACTGTGTGCTGAGCTTGTTGCCTGCGTCGACTTCGAACGGGAGTTGCGTCTGTAAAAAAGCATGAGGTAGCGAAATTAGAAACTTACTGTGGGACCCAATCATGTTACTGTAAAAAGGGCAGACTGTATGTTTGTGATATTGAAGCTGTTTCGTATTGCACTTGCATATTTATGAATACGGGCTTTCAAGCACTTACTTTTTTACCTTTTTATACGTTTATTTCTCCGTACTGAATGAGTTTTTATACTTTGTGATACGCGGGTGTTATTGTTGTTCGTTGTTTTTATTTGTGCTGGCTTTGTTTACATTTCTATTGTATGCTGTCGTTGTTCTTGTAGCGTTATTGACTAACTCCGGTTATTGGTTGACCTGGTTGTTTTCATCGTCGATTTTGTTTTTGAATGCCCGTTGACCACCGCAGCACAAAAAAGAGGAGAATGGTGGCCGTTTTGTGAAGAAAATGAACAAACGTTAGCCTTCTGCATGTTTCGTGGTTCATTTTAATTTTTATCCACACGCAGTACGTGTGCATATCACCGAACGTGCATGAATATCATCAAAAACGCCTGTCCCAATTTGTATATCTATCGTCTCAAATCGATCAGGAATTGTTTTCTGCACAAAGTGAATCTGTTTTCGTGCACGCACGTGGCCGCTTTCCCAATCATGACAGTGTCGAATGCCTGACTGAGCAAGGCGGTCAGTTGCTCTGGCGTCACCTGGTGTAGCACCGGGTCTGAGCCGATGGGTTTGATGTTGAATGGTGAACAGCGAATGGCCAGATAGATTGATTGGCTGCTTTTTGGTGTGTGAATGAAACAGCCAGATCGATGGTCAGTAGATCGGGCAGTTTGAACGGACTTGGGTAGAATAGTGAGTGAGCGCAGGTTCGGACATCAATTCGCATTCAAATGTTTGCAACCAGGGCTGCGTGGTTCGGTCTGCCGTTTGAAGCGATTTGATCGCGTCCGAACTACCCATTCTCTTGTTTACTGCATATTTCGGATAAATTATTGGTTGCTGGCAAAAGAACAGCGTTTCAAAAGTCTTGCTTCACAAATGAGCTGGCAATCAAAGATTAACATTGGATATCATGCATCATATAAATACCGTGTTTTCATTAGCTTCATCAAGCTGACTTTCAATGACTATCGAAATGGAAATAACTTTTACGGTAAGTTTTCCTTTACTGAATTGCAATCGTTTGCAAAAAAGGAAGTTTGCCATTGTTAACCGTGGTGAAATACGCCTTTTTCTGGGATTACCTTGTTGATTGGCCCATCTTGAAATTCAGTAATCCTGTTCCGACGGTATCCAGCATGCGACCGACAGCGGTCGTATTTTCGGTAAGTTAGGGTTTCAGATATTGGGAACCTGGTACTGGCCGAGGTCGTTCAGCAATCC